>JAWNME010000474.1:0-39091 GCA_035044385.1 Drosophila neutralis | reverse complement strand
CACTGGCTCGAAGCTAATTCTGATCAGTGTCAAAGAAAAAAAGGAATTGCCTGCCATAAACTAACCATTCATTATTTTTCAAAAATTCCAAAGACCGATGGTAGGTATATATATTAACCACCAAAATGAATATATGACCCCAATACACTGGGGTTTCCCCACCCGCTAGGTAGAGTTATGTAAAAAAGTACCCTATTTTTAGGGGAAATTTAATTTGGATCAGTATAAATAAAATAATATATTTGCATTATAAAAACTTAAATAAGGATGTTAATACTTAGTATGATATCCTTTAGCCTTAACCACTTCCCTTAACCTATTATTCATGGAAGATACCACCTTCCTGGTAGCTTCTGCTCCACTCATCCCGCAGAGCATTTTTCAGGTCTTCTTTGCTGGATATGCTGTGCTTCCGGATGTTATTTTCCAGCAGAGCCCACAAATTCTCAAAAACATTTAAATCTTGAGACTGGGCCGGTGGAATTATCATGTGGGGGCAGTTCCTGATGAGCCAGGACTGTACTATCTTGGCCTTATGCTTGGGATCGTTGTCCTGGTTGAACCGGAAAGTACGTCGGATTCCTACCTTCTCGGCACTTTGGACTAAATTTTCCTTTAGTATGTTGAAGTACACATTCTAGTCCATTGTTGTTTCAAAAATCACAAAATTCCGGAATCCGGCTGACGAGATACATACCCATGAAATGTCACTTCCTCCACAATGGTTGACTGTTGCCTTTACGTGTTTGGGATTCAGGTCAGTATTGGACTGTCGCCACACACAATTCCGTCCGTCTGAGTGAAAAATGTTGAATTTGGACTCATATGCAAATATGACTGTGTTCCAGAACTCCAAATCCTTGTCCAAGTGGTTTTTGGCGAACGTCATCCAAGTCCCTTTATTTTTCACGCTTATAAAGCGCCTCTTCCGTGGTACTCGGGCATTAAAGTCAAGATTGCGCAGAAACATGAACACAGTTTCCACACAGCACTTTTTCCCCATTTCATCCTCCACCTGTTGAGCCACTTTTGGAGCCGATATCTTGGGATTTCCCCTTATTTTCCTGGTGATCCTTCGCTCCTCCTCTTCGGTGAAAATCTTGTTTGGTGCCTTTCTGCCTTTGCCCTCAATCCGATTTGCGTCGACGAAGTGCCGAATGATGTTATTCACAGTTGAGTTGCTCAGACTGACCATTTCATCTATTTGGCGATGTGAATATCCGTTTTGGAAGTGTTCCAGGATGAGCTTTCGTAGTTCAATGGTAGTCTGTTTGTCCATAGTCCTTTTTGGCTTATTGCACCCGAGATGCAGGATGAAACTAAACTGACTACGAAGTATTGGTCTATTTATACCAAAAATACTCAACTTTAGGTAAAAAATCCGGGTTTTATGGCACCCAGGTGTCCACAATGTACCTGCTTTAAATGAAAAATATGCCTAAAAGCATGCTACATTTTTATAATCCTACCTAGCGGGTGGGGAAACCCCAGTGTATTGGGGTCATATATTAATTTTGGTGGTTAATATATATACCTACCATCGGTCTTTGGAATTTCTGAAAAATAATGAATGGTTAGCTTATGGCAGGCAATTCCATTTTTTCTTTGGCACTGATCAGAATTAGCTTCGAGCCACCGTATATATGCATACCAAACAGTGTTATATTCCGATAGCATTTGGATTATTTTTTTTCTTTCTTTTTAATTAATCTCATATAATTATGTCTATGTGGTGGTTGTATATATGATAAACAAGGGATAGTTCAGACTTACATGACTCTCCAGCGGTGAAAGGCCTTCCAACGTGAACGCGAATTTGCCTTGGTAGGCATTCAACACCTTAATATTCTCGATTATTGTTATCTCATCACAACACAACCTTCTCTTGCTCTAGTTATTCTTTTTTCTATGATTTCCGTCTTTAAAGGAAAAAGAAAAGAAAAACTCGAACCAAAAAAATTGATTATACTCGTAGGTGTTCAGTATTTTTTTTTTCCCTCTTTTGTGTTATGACTAACTGTTTAAAAAACTAATTATTATTTTTTTTGCACTTGTCCCTTTTGAACATGAACATGATTGATTTTTTTTTTTTTCTTTCTCTTTAATTTAAACTTAACCAAAAAATGAAAAAAACTTAAGCCACGTGAAAACCAAAAAAAAAGTGTTAGGGGTTATGCACATTATAGGTTAAAGTTGCCCATTGTAGGTTAAAGCTGCACATTGTAGGTTAAAGCTGCACTTCACTTTTTCTTGTTGATGAGGGCGTGCTCCGTTGGACACTACAAACTCGATGCTTGCGGCTATGTCCGGAATTGGACCGGCGATCCGTGACTGCGCGCCAGAGGTATTAGTGTGGTGCCTTTCGGTTGCACATGTTGGAAGGATCACTTGCAAATTTTTCCGTTTTACTTTTTCTGCATTTTTTTTTCTGTGAGCATTCTCGATGGATATAAAAAAAAAATCCGGGCGGCGTGCAGTCTCGGCTGATCGACTCAGAGACTTTCTCTGAGTGCAGCTCGGCTTTAATAGCGCAGCTTGGCAAAGCTCTGGGATTCCGCAGCTATTCAGCTGCTATCCGCAGTTGAAAATCCCATTCATAAAAATTTTTTCGAGGAAATGACGTTTTAAGTTTTTTTTGTGCCAATTCAAATTCAATCTGCCATATCTTCGCCAATAATTGTCTAAGGTCCGAAATTCCTTCAACATTATGAAGCCCTCTTTATATATATCAATTCTGCATCAAAAGTTGAAAATCCCATTCATAAAAATTTTTTCGAGGAAATGACGTTTTAAGTTTTTTTTGTGCCAATTCAAATTCAATCTGCCATATCTTCGCCAATAATTGTCTAAGGTCCGAAATTCCTTCAACATTATGAAGCCCTCTTTATATATATCAATTCTGCATCAAAAGTTGAAAATCCCATTCATAAAAATTTTTTCGAGGAAATGACGTTTTAAGTTTTTTTTGTGCCAATTCAAATTCAATCTGCCATATCTTCGCCAATAATTGTCTAAGGTCCGAAATTCCTTCAACATTATGAAGCCCTCTTTATATATATCAATTCTGCATCAAAAGTTGAAAATCCCATTCATAAAAATTTTTTCGAGGAAATGACGTTTTAAGTTTTTTTTGTGCCAATTCAAATTCAATCTGCCATATCTTCGCCAATAATTGTCTAAGGTCCGAAATTCCTTCAACATTATGAAGCCCTCTTTATATATATCAATTCTGCATCAAAAGTTGAAAATCCCATTCATAAAAATTTTTTCGAGGAAATGACGTTTTAAGTTTTTTTTGTGCCAATTCAAATTCAATCTGCCATATCTTCGCCAATAATTGTCTAAGGTCCGAAATTCCTTCAACATTATGAAGCCCTCTTTATATATATCAATTCTGCATCAAAAGTTGAAAATCCCATTCATAAAATTTTTTTCGAGGAAATGACGTTTTAAGTTTTTTTTGTGCCAATTCAAATTCAATCTGCCATATCTTCGCCAATAATTGTCTAAGGTCCGAAATTCCTTCAACATTATGAAGCCCTCTTTATATATATCAATTCTGCATCAAAAGTTGAAAATCCCATTCATAAAATTTTTTTCGAGGAAATGACGTTTTAAGTTTTTTTTGTGCCAATTCAAATTCAATCTGCCATATCTTCGCCAATAATTGTCTAAGGTCCGAAATTCCTTCAACATTATGAAGCCCTCTTTATATATATCAATTCTGCATCAAAAGTTGAAAATCCCATTCATAAAAATTTTTTCGAGGAAATGACGTTTTAAGTTTTTTTTGTGCCAATTCAAATTCAATCTGCCATATCTTCGCCAATAATTGTCTAAGGTCCGAAATTCCTTCAACATTATGAAGCCCTCTTTATATATATCAATTCTGCATCAAAAGTTGAAAATCCCATTCATAAAAATTTTTTCGAGGAAATGACGTTTTAAGTTTTTTTTGTGCCAATTCAAATTCAATCTGCCATATCTTCGCCAATAATTGTCTAAGGTCCGAAATTCCTTCAACATTATGAAGCCCTCTTTATATATATCAATTCTGCATCAAAAGTTGAAAATCCCATTCATAAAAATTTTTTCGAGGAAATGACGTTTTAAGTTTTTTTTGTGCCAATTCAAATTCAATCTGCCATATCTTCGCCAATAATTGTCTAAGGTCCGAAATTCCTTCAACATTATGAAGCCCTCTTTATATATATCAATTCTGCATCAAAAGTTGAAAATCCCATTCATAAAAATTTTTTCGAGGAAATGACGTTTTAAGTTTTTTTTGTGCCAATTCAAATTCAATCTGCCATATCTTCGCCAATAATTGTCTAAGGTCCGAAATTCCTTCAACATTATGAAGCCCTCTTTATATATATCAATTCTGCATCAAAAGTTGAAAATCCCATTCATAAAAATTTTTTCGAGGAAATGACGTTTTAAGTTTTTTTTGTGCCAATTCAAATTCAATCTGCCATATCTTCGCCAATAATTGTCTAAGGTCCGAAATTCCTTCAACATTATGAAGCCCTCTTTATATATATCAATTCTGCATCAAAAGTTGAAAATCCCATTCATAAAAATTTTTTCGAGGAAATGACGTTTTAAGTTTTTTTTGTGCCAATTCAAATTCAATCTGCCATATCTTCGCCAATAATTGTCTAAGGTCCGAAATTCCTTCAACATTATGAAGCCCTCTTTATATATATCAATTCTGCATCAAAAGTTGAAAATCCCATTCATAAAAATTTTTTCGAGGAAATGACGTTTTAAGTTTTTTTTGTGCCAATTCAAATTCAATCTGCCATATCTTCGCCAATAATTGTCTAAGGTCCGAAATTCCTTCAACATTATGAAGCCCTCTTTATATATATCAATTCTGCATCAAAAGTTGAAAATCCCATTCATAAAAATTTTTTCGAGGAAATGACGTTTTAAGTTTTTTTTGTGCCAATTCAAATTCAATCTGCCATATCTTCGCCAATAATTGTCTAAGGTCCGAAATTCCTTCAACATTATGAAGCCCTCTTTATATATATCAATTCTGCATCAAAAGTTGAAAATCCCATTCATAAAAATTTTTTCGAGGAAATGACGTTTTAAGTTTTTTTTGTGCCAATTCAAATTCAATCTGCCATATCTTCGCCAATAATTGTCTAAGGTCCGAAATTCCTTCAACATTATGAAGCCCTCTTTATATATATCAATTCTGCATCAAAAGTTGAAAATCCCATTCATAAAAATTTTTTCGAGGAAATGACGTTTTAAGTTTTTTTTGTGCCAATTCAAATTCAATCTGCCATATCTTCGCCAATAATTGTCTAAGGTCCGAAATTCCTTCAACATTATGAAGCCCTCTTTATATATATCAATTCTGCATCAAAAGTTGAAAATCCCATTCATAAAAATTTTTTCGAGGAAATGACGTTTTAAGTTTTTTTTGTGCCAATTCAAATTCAATCTGCCATATCTTCGCCAATAATTGTCTAAGGTCCGAAATTCCTTCAACATTATGAAGCACTCTTTATATATATCAATTCTGCATCAAAAGTTGAAAATCCCATTCATAAAAATTTTTTCGAGGAAATGACGTTTTAAGTTTTTTTTGTGCCAATTCAAATTCAATCTGCCATATCTTCGCCAATAATTGTCTAAGGTCCGAAATTCCTTCAACATTATGAAGCCCTCTTTATATATATCAATTCTGCATCAAAAGTTGAAAATCCCATTCATAAAAATTTTTTCGAGGAAATGACGTTTTAAGTTTTTTTTGTGCCAATTCAAATTCAATCTGCCATATCTTCGCCAATAATTGTCTAAGGTCCGAAATTCCTTCAACATTATGAAGCCCTCTTTATATATATCAATTCTGCATCAAAAGTTGAAAATCCCATTCATAAAAATTTTTTCGAGGAAATGACGTTTTAAGTTTTTTTTGTGCCAATTCAAATTCAATCTGCCATATCTTCGCCAATAATTGTCTAAGGTCCGAAATTCCTTCAACATTATGAAGCCCTCTTTATATATATCAATTCTGCATCAAAAGTTGAAAATCCCATTCATAAAAATTTTTTCGAGGAAATGACGTTTTAAGTTTTTTTTGTGCCAATTCAAATTCAATCTGCCATATCTTCGCCAATAATTGTCTAAGGTCCGAAATTCCTTCAACATTATGAAGCCCTCTTTATATATATCAATTCTGCATCAAAAGTTGAAAATCCCATTCATAAAAATTTTTTCGAGGAAATGACGTTTTAAGTTTTTTTTGTGCCAATTCAAATTCAATCTGCCATATCTTCGCCAATAATTGTCTAAGGTCCGAAATTCCTTCAACATTATGAAGCCCTCTTTATATATATCAATTCTGCATCAAAAGTTGAAAATCCCATTCATAAAAATTTTTTCGAGGAAATGACGTTTTAAGTTTTTTTTGTGCCAATTCAAATTCAATCTGCCATATCTTCGCCAATAATTGTCTAAGGTCCGAAATTCCTTCAACATTATGAAGCCCTCTTTATATATATCAATTCTGCATCAAAAGTTGAAAATCCCATTCATAAAAATTTTTTCGAGGAAATGACGTTTTAAGTTTTTTTTGTGCCAATTCAAATTCAATCTGCCATATCTTCGCCAATAATTGTCTAAGGTCCGAAATTCCTTCAACATTATGAAGCCCTCTTTATATATATCAATTCTGCATCAAAAGTTGAAAATCCCATTCATAAAAATTTTTTCGAGGAAATGACGTTTTAAGTTTTTTTTGTGCCAATTCAAATTCAATCTGCCATATCTTCGCCAATAATTGTCTAAGGTCCGAAATTCCTTCAACATTATGAAGCCCTCTTTATATATATCAATTCTGCATCAAAAGTTGAAAATCCCATTCATAAAAATTTTTTCGAGGAAATGACGTTTTAAGTTTTTTTTGTGCCAATTCAAATTCAATCTGCCATATCTTCGCCAATAATTGTCTAAGGTCCGAAATTCCTTCAACATTATGAAGCCCTCTTTATATATATCAATTCTGCATCAAAAGTTGAAAATCCCATTCATAAAAATTTTTTCGAGGAAATGACGTTTTAAGTTTTTTTTGTGCCAATTCAAATTCAATCTGCCATATCTTCGCCAATAATTGTCTAAGGTCCGAAATTCCTTCAACATTATGAAGCCCTCTTTATATATATCAATTCTGCATCAAAAGTTGAAAATCCCATTCATAAAAATTTTTTCGAGGAAATGACGTTTTAAGTTTTTTTTGTGCCAATTCAAATTCAATCTGCCATATCTTCGCCAATAATTGTCTAAGGTCCGAAATTCCTTCAACATTATGAAGCCCTCTTTATATATATCAATTCTGCATCAAAAGTTGAAAATCCCATTCATAAAAATTTTTTCGAGGAAATGACGTTTTAAGTTTTTTTTGTGCCAATTCAAATTCAATCTGCCATATCTTCGCCAATAATTGTCTAAGGTCCGAAATTCCTTCAACATTATGAAGCACTCTTTGTATATATCAATTCTGCATCAAAAGTTGAAAATCCCATTCATAAAAATTTTTTCGAGGAAATGACGTTTTAAGTTTTTTTTGTGCCAATTCAAATTCAATCTGCCATATCTTCGCCAATAATTGTCTAAGGTCCGAAATTCCTTCAACATTATGAAGCCCTCTTTATATATATCAATTCTGCATCAAAAGTTGAAAATCCCATTCATAAAAATTTTTTCGAGGAAATGACGTTTTAAGTTTTTTTTGTGCCAATTCAAATTCAATCTGCCATATCTTCGCCAATAATTGTCTAAGGTCCGAAATTCCTTCAACATTATGAAGCCCTCTTTATATATATCAATTCTGCATCAAAAGTTGAAAATCCCATTCATAAAAATTTTTTCGAGGAAATGACGTTTTAAGTTTTTTTTGTGCCAATTCAAATTCAATCTGCCATATCTTCGCCAATAATTGTCTAAGGTCCGAAATTCCTTCAACATTATGAAGCCCTCTTTATATATATCAATTCTGCATCAAAAGTTGAAAATCCCATTCATAAAAATTTTTTCGAGGAAATGACGTTTTAAGTTTTTTTTGTGCCAATTCAAATTCAATCTGCCATATCTTCGCCAATAATTGTCTAAGGTCCGAAATTCCTTCAACATTATGAAGCCCTCTTTGTATATATCAATTCTGCATCAAAAGTTGAAAATCCCATTCATAAAAATTTTTTCGAGGAAATGACGTTTTAAGTTTTTTTTGTGCCAATTCAAATTCAATCTGCCATATCTTCGCCAATAATTGTCTAAGGTCCGAAATTCCTTCAACATTATGAAGCCCTCTTTATATATATCAATTCTGCATCAAAAGTTGAAAATCCCATTCATAAAAATTTTTTCGAGGAAATGACGTTTTAAGTTTTTTTTGTGCCAATTCAAATTCAATCTGCCATATCTTCGCCAATAATTGTCTAAGGTCCGAAATTCCTTCAACATTATGAAGCCCTCTTTATATATATCAATTCTGCATCAAAAGTTGAAAATCCCATTCATAAAAATTTTTTCGAGGAAATGACGTTTTAAGTTTTTTTTGTGCCAATTCAAATTCAATCTGCCATATCTTCGCCAATAATTGTCTAAGGTCCGAAATTCCTTCAACATTATGAAGCCCTCTTTATATATATCAATTCTGCATCAAAAGTTGAAAATCCCATTCATAAAAATTTTTTCGAGGAAATGACGTTTTAAGTTTTTTTTGTGCCAATTCAAATTCAATCTGCCATATCTTCGCCAATAATTGTCTAAGGTCCGAAATTCCTTCAACATTATGAAGCCCTCTTTATATATATCAATTCTGCATCAAAAGTTGAAAATCCCATTCATAAAAATTTTTTCGAGGAAATGACGTTTTAAGTTTTTTTTGTGCCAATTCAAATTCAATCTGCCATATCTTCGCCAATAATTGTCTAAGGTCCGAAATTCCTTCAACATTATGAAGCCCTCTTTATATATATCAATTCTGCATCAAAAGTTGAAAATCCCATTCATAAAAATTTTTTCGAGGAAATGACGTTTTAAGTTTTTTTTGTGCCAATTCAAATTCAATCTGCCATATCTTCGCCAATAATTGTCTAAGGTCCGAAATTCCTTCAACATTATGAAGCCCTCTTTATATATATCAATTCTGCATCAAAAGTTGAAAATCCCATTCATAAAAATTTTTTCGAGGAAATGACGTTTTAAGTTTTTTTTGTGCCAATTCAAATTCAATCTGCCATATCTTCGCCAATAATTGTCTAAGGTCCGAAATTCCTTCAACATTATGAAGCCCTCTTTATATATATCAATTCTGCATCAAAAGTTGAAAATCCCATTCATAAAAATTTTTTCGAGGAAATGACGTTTTAAGTTTTTTTTGTGCCAATTCAAATTCAATCTGCCATATCTTCGCCAATAATTGTCTAAGGTCCGAAATTCCTTCAACATTATGAAGCCCTCTTTATATATATCAATTCTGCATCAAAAGTTGAAAATCCCATTCATAAAAATTTTTTCGAGGAAATGACGTTTTAAGTTTTTTTTGTGCCAATTCAAATTCAATCTGCCATATCTTCGCCAATAATTGTCTAAGGTCCGAAATTCCTTCAACATTATGAAGCCCTCTTTATATATATCAATTCTGCATCAAAAGTTGAAAATCCCATTCATAAAAATTTTTTCGAGGAAATGACGTTTTAAGTTTTTTTTGTGCCAATTCAAATTCAATCTGCCATATCTTCGCCAATAATTGTCTAAGGTCCGAAATTCCTTCAACATTATGAAGCCCTCTTTATATATATCAATTCTGCATCAAAAGTTGAAAATCCCATTCATAAAAATTTTTTCGAGGAAATGACGTTTTAAGTTTTTTTTGTGCCAATTCAAATTCAATCTGCCATATCTTCGCCAATAATTGTCTAAGGTCCGAAATTCCTTCAACATTATGAAGCCCTCTTTATATATATCAATTCTGCATCAAAAGTTGAAAATCCCATTCATAAAAATTTTTTCGAGGAAATGACGTTTTAAGTTTTTTTTGTGCCAATTCAAATTCAATCTGCCATATCTTCGCCAATAATTGTCTAAGGTCCGAAATTCCTTCAACATTATGAAGCCCTCTTTATATATATCAATTCTGCATCAAAAGTTGAAAATCCCATTCATAAAAATTTTTTCGAGGAAATGACGTTTTAAGTTTTTTTTGTGCCAATTCAAATTCAATCTGCCATATCTTCGCCAATAATTGTCTAAGGTCCGAAATTCCTTCAACATTATGAAGCCCTCTTTATATATATCAATTCTGCATCAAAAGTTGAAAATCCCATTCATAAAATTTTTTTCGAGGAAATGACGTTTTAAGTTTTTTTTGTGCCAATTCAAATTCAATCTGCCATATCTTCGCCAATAATTGTCTAAGGTCCGAAATTCCTTCAACATTATGAAGCCCTCTTTATATATATCAATTCTGCATCAAAAGTTGAAAATCCCATTCATAAAAATTTTTTCGAGGAAATGACGTTTTAAGTTTTTTTTGTGCCAATTCAAATTCAATCTGCCATATCTTCGCCAATAATTGTCTAAGGTCCGAAATTCCTTCAACATTATGAAGCCCTCTTTATATATATCAATTCTGCATCAAAAGTTGAAAATCCCATTCATAAAAATTTTTTCGAGGAAATGACGTTTTAAGTTTTTTTTGTGCCAATTCAAATTCAATCTGCCATATCTTCGCCAATAATTGTCTAAGGTCCGAAATTCCTTCAACATTATGAAGCCCTCTTTATATATATCAATTCTGCATCAAAAGTTGAAAATCCCATTCATAAAAATTTTTTCGAGGAAATGACGTTTTAAGTTTTTTTTGTGCCAATTCAAATTCAATCTGCCATATCTTCGCCAATAATTGTCTAAGGTCCGAAATTCCTTCAACATTATGAAGCCCTCTTTATATATATCAATTCTGCATCAAAAGTTGAAAATCCCATTCATAAAAATTTTTTCGAGGAAATGACGTTTTAAGTTTTTTTTGTGCCAATTCAAATTCAATCTGCCATATCTTCGCCAATAATTGTCTAAGGTCCGAAATTCCTTCAACATTATGAAGCCCTCTTTATATATATCAATTCTGCATCAAAAGTTGAAAATCCCATTCATAAAAATTTTTTCGAGGAAATGACGTTTTAAGTTTTTTTTGTGCCAATTCAAATTCAATCTGCCATATCTTCGCCAATAATTGTCTAAGGTCCGAAATTCCTTCAACATTATGAAGCCCTCTTTATATATATCAATTCTGCATCAAAAGTTGAAAATCCCATTCATAAAAATTTTTTCGAGGAAATGACGTTTTAAGTTTTTTTTGTGCCAATTCAAATTCAATCTGCCATATCTTCGCCAATAATTGTCTAAGGTCCGAAATTCCTTCAACATTATGAAGCCCTCTTTATATATATCAATTCTGCATCAAAAGTTGAAAATCCCATTCATAAAAATTTTTTCGAGGAAATGACGTTTTAAGTTTTTTTTGTGCCAATTCAAATTCAATCTGCCATATCTTCGCCAATAATTGTCTAAGGTCCGAAATTCCTTCAACATTATGAAGCCCTCTTTATATATATCAATTCTGCATCAAAAGTTGAAAATCCCATTCATAAAAATTTTTTCGAGGAAATGACGTTTTAAGTTTTTTTTGTGCCAATTCAAATTCAATCTGCCATATCTTCGCCAATAATTGTCTAAGGTCCGAAATTCCTTCAACATTATGAAGCCCTCTTTATATATATCAATTCTGCATCAAAAGTTGAAAATCCCATTCATAAAAATTTTTTCGAGGAAATGACGTTTTAAGTTTTTTTTGTGCCAATTCAAATTCAATCTGCCATATCTTCGCCAATAATTGTCTAAGGTCCGAAATTCCTTCAACATTATGAAGCCCTCTTTATATATATCAATTCTGCATCAAAAGTTGAAAATCCCATTCATAAAAATTTTTTCGAGGAAATGACGTTTTAAGTTTTTTTTGTGCCAATTCAAATTCAATCTGCCATATCTTCGCCAATAATTGTCTAAGGTCCGAAATTCCTTCAACATTATGAAGCCCTCTTTATATATATCAATTCTGCATCAAAAGTTGAAAATCCCATTCATAAAAATTTTTTCGAGGAAATGACGTTTTAAGTTTTTTTTGTGCCAATTCAAATTCAATCTGCCATATCTTCGCCAATAATTGTCTAAGGTCCGAAATTCCTTCAACATTATGAAGCCCTCTTTATATATATCAATTCTGCATCAAAAGTTGAAAATCCCATTCATAAAAATTTTTTCGAGGAAATGACGTTTTAAGTTTTTTTTGTGCCAATTCAAATTCAATCTGCCATATCTTCGCCAATAATTGTCTAAGGTCCGAAATTCCTTCAACATTATGAAGCCCTCTTTATATATATCAATTCTGCATCAAAAGTTGAAAATCCCATTCATAAAAATTTTTTCGAGGAAATGACGTTTTAAGTTTTTTTTGTGCCAATTCAAATTCAATCTGCCATATCTTCGCCAATAATTGTCTAAGGTCCGAAATTCCTTCAACATTATGAAGCCCTCTTTATATATATCAATTCTGCATCAAAAGTTGAAAATCCCATTCATAAAAATTTTTTCGAGGAAATGACGTTTTAAGTTTTTTTTGTGCCAATTCAAATTCAATCTGCCATATCTTCGCCAATAATTGTCTAAGGTCCGAAATTCCTTCAACATTATGAAGCCCTCTTTATATATATCAATTCTGCATCAAAAGTTGAAAATCCCATTCATAAAAATTTTTTCGAGGAAATGACGTTTTAAGTTTTTTTTGTGCCAATTCAAATTCAATCTGCCATATCTTCGCCAATAATTGTCTAAGGTCCGAAATTCCTTCAACATTATGAAGCCCTCTTTATATATATCAATTCTGCATCAAAAGTTGAAAATCCCATTCATAAAAATTTTTTCGAGGAAATGACGTTTTAAGTTTTTTTTGTGCCAATTCAAATTCAATCTGCCATATCTTCGCCAATAATTGTCTAAGGTCCGAAATTCCTTCAACATTATGAAGCCCTCTTTATATATATCAATTCTGCATCAAAAGTTGAAAATCCCATTCATAAAAATTTTTTCGAGGAAATGACGTTTTAAGTTTTTTTTGTGCCAATTCAAATTCAATCTGCCATATCTTCGCCAATAATTGTCTAAGGTCCGAAATTCCTTCAACATTATGAAGCCCTCTTTATATATATCAATTCTGCATCAAAAGTTGAAAATCCCATTCATAAAAATTTTTTCGAGGAAATGACGTTTTAAGTTTTTTTTGTGCCAATTCAAATTCAATCTGCCATATCTTCGCCAATAATTGTCTAAGGTCCGAAATTCCTTCAACATTATGAAGCCCTCTTTATATATATCAATTCTGCATCAAAAGTTGAAAATCCCATTCATAAAAATTTTTTCGAGGAAATGACGTTTTAAGTTTTTTTTGTGCCAATTCAAATTCAATCTGCCATATCTTCGCCAATAATTGTCTAAGGTCCGAAATTCCTTCAACATTATGAAGCACTCTTTGTATATATCAATTCTGCATCAAAAGTTGAAAATCCCATTCATAAAAATTTTTTCGAGGAAATGACGTTTTAAGTTTTTTTTGTGCCAATTCAAATTCAATCTGCCATATCTTCGCCAATAATTGTCTAAGGTCCGAAATTCCTTCAACATTATGAAGCCCTCTTTATATATATCAATTCTGCATCAAAAGTTGAAAATCCCATTCATAAAAATTTTTTCGAGGAAATGACGTTTTAAGTTTTTTTTGTGCCAATTCAAATTCAATCTGCCATATCTTCGCCAATAATTGTCTAAGGTCCGAAATTCCTTCAACATTATGAAGCCCTCTTTATATATATCAATTCTGCATCAAAAGTTGAAAATCCCATTCATAAAAATTTTTTCGAGGAAATGACGTTTTAAGTTTTTTTTGTGCCAATTCAAATTCAATCTGCCATATCTTCGCCAATAATTGTCTAAGGTCCGAAATTCCTTCAACATTATGAAGCCCTCTTTATATATATCAATTCTGCATCAAAAGTTGAAAATCCCATTCATAAAAATTTTTTCGAGGAAATGACGTTTTAAGTTTTTTTTGTGCCAATTCAAATTCAATCTGCCATATCTTCGCCAATAATTGTCTAAGGTCCGAAATT
This sequence comes from Drosophila neutralis, assembly GCA_035044385.1. Taxonomy (NCBI): domain Eukaryota; kingdom Metazoa; phylum Arthropoda; class Insecta; order Diptera; family Drosophilidae; genus Drosophila; species Drosophila neutralis. Next base: position 24,845 of record JAWNME010000474.1, on the reverse strand, counting down.
CCTTCAACATTATGAAGCCCTCTTTATATATATCAATTCTGCATCAAAAGTTGAAAATCCCATTCATAAAAATTTTTTCGAGGAAATGACGTTTTAAGTTTTTTTTGTGCCAATTCAAATTCAATCTGCCATATCTTCGCCAATAATTGTCTAAGGTCCGAAATTCCTTCAACATTATGAAGCCCTCTTTGTATATATCAATTCTGCATCAAAAGTTGAAAATCCCATTCATAAAAATTTTTTCGAGGAAATGACGTTTTAAGTTTTTTTTGTGCCAATTCAAATTCAATCTGCCATATCTTCGCCAATAATTGTCTAAGGTCCGAAATTCCTTCAACATTATGAAGCCCTCTTTATATATATCAATTCTGCATCAAAAGTTGAAAATCCCATTCATAAAAATTTTTTCGAGGAAATGACGTTTTAAGTTTTTTTTGTGCCAATTCAAATTCAATCTGCCATATCTTCGCCAATAATTGTCTAAGGTCCGAAATTCCTTCAACATTATGAAGCCCTCTTTATATATATCAATTCTGCATCAAAAGTTGAAAATCCCATTCATAAAAATTTTTTCGAGGAAATGACGTTTTAAGTTTTTTTTGTGCCAATTCAAATTCAATCTGCCATATCTTCGCCAATAATTGTCTAAGGTCCGAAATTCCTTCAACATTATGAAGCCCTCTTTATATATATCAATTCTGCATCAAAAGTTGAAAATCCCATTCATAAAAATTTTTTCGAGGAAATGACGTTTTAAGTTTTTTTTGTGCCAATTCAAATTCAATCTGCCATATCTTCGCCAATAATTGTCTAAGGTCCGAAATTCCTTCAACATTATGAAGCACTCTTTGTATATATCAATTCTGCATCAAAAGTTGAAAATCCCATTCATAAAAATTTTTTCGAGGAAATGACGTTTTAAGTTTTTTTTGTGCCAATTCAAATTCAATCTGCCATATCTTCGCCAATAATTGTCTAAGGTCCGAAATTCCTTCAACATTATGAAGCCCTCTTTATATATATCAATTCTGCATCAAAAGTTGAAAATCCCATTCATAAAAATTTTTTCGAGGAAATGACGTTTTAAGTTTTTTTTGTGCCAATTCAAATTCAATCTGCCATATCTTCGCCAATAATTGTCTAAGGTCCGAAATTCCTTCAACATTATGAAGCCCTCTTTATATATATCAATTCTGCATCAAAAGTTGAAAATCCCATTCATAAAAATTTTTTCGAGGAAATGACGTTTTAAGTTTTTTTTGTGCCAATTCAAATTCAATCTGCCATATCTTCGCCAATAATTGTCTAAGGTCCGAAATTCCTTCAACATTATGAAGCCCTCTTTATATATATCAATTCTGCATCAAAAGTTGAAAATCCCATTCATAAAAATTTTTTCGAGGAAATGACGTTTTAAGTTTTTTTTGTGCCAATTCAAATTCAATCTGCCATATCTTCGCCAATAATTGTCTAAGGTCCGAAATTCCTTCAACATTATGAAGCCCTCTTTATATATATCAATTCTGCATCAAAAGTTGAAAATCCCATTCATAAAAATTTTTTCGAGGAAATGACGTTTTAAGTTTTTTTTGTGCCAATTCAAATTCAATCTGCCATATCTTCGCCAATAATTGTCTAAGGTCCGAAATTCCTTCAACATTATGAAGCCCTCTTTATATATATCAATTCTGCATCAAAAGTTGAAAATCCCATTCATAAAAATTTTTTCGAGGAAATGACGTTTTAAGTTTTTTTTGTGCCAATTCAAATTCAATCTGCCATATCTTCGCCAATAATTGTCTAAGGTCCGAAATTCCTTCAACATTATGAAGCCCTCTTTATATATATCAATTCTGCATCAAAAGTTGAAAATCCCATTCATAAAAATTTTTTCGAGGAAATGACGTTTTAAGTTTTTTTTGTGCCAATTCAAATTCAATCTGCCATATCTTCGCCAATAATTGTCTAAGGTCCGAAATTCCTTCAACATTATGAAGCCCTCTTTATATATATCAATTCTGCATCAAAAGTTGAAAATCCCATTCATAAAAATTTTTTCGAGGAAATGACGTTTTAAGTTTTTTTTGTGCCAATTCAAATTCAATCTGCCATATCTTCGCCAATAATTGTCTAAGGTCCGAAATTCCTTCAACATTATGAAGCCCTCTTTATATATATCAATTCTGCATCAAAAGTTGAAAATCCCATTCATAAAAATTTTTTCGAGGAAATGACGTTTTAAGTTTTTTTTGTGCCAATTCAAATTCAATCTGCCATATCTTCGCCAATAATTGTCTAAGGTCCGAAATTCCTTCAACATTATGAAGCCCTCTTTATATATATCAATTCTGCATCAAAAGTTGAAAATCCCATTCATAAAAATTTTTTCGAGGAAATGACGTTTTAAGTTTTTTTTGTGCCAATTCAAATTCAATCTGCCATATCTTCGCCAATAATTGTCTAAGGTCCGAAATTCCTTCAACATTATGAAGCCCTCTTTATATATATCAATTCTGCATCAAAAGTTGAAAATCCCATTCATAAAAATTTTTTCGAGGAAATGACGTTTTAAGTTTTTTTTGTGCCAATTCAAATTCAATCTGCCATATCTTCGCCAATAATTGTCTAAGGTCCGAAATTCCTTCAACATTATGAAGCCCTCTTTATATAAATTAATCGGATTTGTTACGATTTAGTATAAAAAATTGAACTTTATTGTTTAGCTGCTTTCTTAAGACTGATTTTATACAATATTGCTTATTATAAAGAAACATTGGTTTTCTGCATTCTGCTGGCGTTGTGGCGTTGTAGCTGCGACGTTGTAGTTTTGTCGCTGCCGTCCCATTGGTGGACGTGTCGGATGTCCGTTTGAGTCCCACGGTAGCCCACTTGTGGAATGCGCTGACGGAGTCTAATTCGGCTGGCCCGCTTGAGTCTCACGCTAGCCCACTTGCGTAATGCGCTGGCGGAGTCCATAGGTGGTGTCGGGTGTCCGTTTGGGTCCCACGATGGACTTCTTGTAGAATATGCTGACGGCAGCGCGCGTGCATGTGATCGCTGGACGATGAACTTCTTGTAGAATATGCTGACGGCAGCACGCGTGCATTTTGTTGTGATCGCTGGTTGCGGCTGAGTTCGTCGTTGACGAAATATGCTGACGTTGTTTTTATTGTTGTTGAGTTGAGTTAGTGTATTTGCGATGAGTTTGGGTATATTGATGGTTTGATAATAAATGTGCTTAACTCCTCCCCCTTTAGATGCGGACGTCCTCGGACGCGATGAAGAATCGTGTTTGCGTAACTTGCCCTTGGCTCGGGGGGATGTCTTCCTGTCTGTTAACTTCTCCAGTGGTTTGTTGTGAGGTGTTTCTGCTTATGGTCCAACGGATGACTATGGCCATCAGCAAGATGAACAGTGTGGCTGAGAGTGCTAAATTTATCGTCGTTGTAGTTGTACCGCTGCTTCTAAGGGTTTTAAGTTCCCTTGTATTGTTGATATTTATCTCTTTCAACATCTGTAGAGACAGTACTTCTTCAGCTTTCGATTTTCCCTCTATTATCTGTAGTAGTGGCGGTGTTGCTTCGGCAAATGTCATGACTTTTGATGAGTACAGGTCTTCTCCGATTTTGACTGTAGAATTTTCAAATTGTATGAGGAATGTTCCCCTTAGGTCCGTTGTCTCTTCGTCAATTCTTATTTTTCCTTCGAAGTCGTTGAGCAGGATCGTCCCGGTGAATAATTCCTCATGATCGGGTATGTGTTGGTTATTGATTGTTTGGCAATCCGCTGCTTTGCTCCTGAGGACTTGGCTTATGCAGGTATCGGCGCTTAGATCTATTAACTTATTTTTTTGACAGATACTTATATCATTATGTGTTTCACATTTTTCTTGAATTCCAAAGTTTTGTTGTTTACATTTTAATATGTTTTTGAATCTTAGCTTATTTATTTGGTTGCCTTTTTTTACTGGTACTAGTAACAAGTTCGTACACATTTCATTTGATGGCAACGGGATATTAATAATGTACAGTATTTTTTTGCCATTTGTGGCAATTTTAATTTTTGCGAACTCTAATAGTTCTTCTGGGTTTACAAAGAATATATTATTTTCTAACAATTCTGTGATTTTTTCTAGTTCTATCTCGGACAAAATTATGGAATTTATTGTATTGGTTTTCGCCCAGTGTATGGCGTAGATGAGATTATTTAATTCTTCTTTGAACATTTGTATCTTAAATTTTAGTAGTGTTGCATTCTCATCTTCAATACTTCTGTTGTTACTAGTTTCTTTTAATATTTGGTTCGTTCTTAATGTTAATTCATTCATTTTATTGCTTAGTATTCTATTGATTATGAGTTGTCTATTGCTATTTTCCACTTGCTCATCTGTTTTCGAAACTAAAGTCTCATAGTCATCTCGGTCCGGCGAGCCGGCCAACCATTTCCAAACTGTCCCTAAAGCGTTTATTGCTCTGGTTTTTCTCTGAGCAGGTTTCAGTCCTCTCAGGTCGGTTTTTATTTTCGCAAGTTCAAATTCGAGCAAGGGGAAGAGTGGGTGTGTGTTTTTAACATCGTTTAATATGTTCGATAGATTACCGAACGCCATTTCGTATTCTTCAATGTTGAATACATGAATTATTTTGTAAGTTCCGTTCTCTATTGTTGCAATTCCTGTCTTTATTGGTATTATCTTTGAATGCGAGTAATCCAATATGGTCGCTAGACCAATGCAAGTTGGTAAGAAAAATCTGTAAGATATCATGTTTTTAAATTATTTTTATGAATTACTCTGCCACCTTGTGTTCTTATTGTGGTATTTCTATTTTCTTCTACTATTTCTTTTTTATATTTTGGTGTTAATTTTGAACCTAATCTTTTATCGATTCTGCAGTAGACTATGTCTCCTTTTTCGTACTGTTTAATTTTTTTCTTTTTGCTGTTATGGTATTCTAAGTCCTTTGCCTGTTTATCTTTCACCTTATTTCTGACTTTGTTTCTATTTTCCTCAAGTTCTTGGGGATTGCTAGTGTCTCTGGTTCCAAAAAATATGTCTATGGGTTTTTCATTCACGGTGGAATGTATGGATTGATTGTATAACTGAACGGATTTGAATATTAGGTCCTCGAAGTTTGATATTCTCTCATCTTTCTTAACGCATCTCATTATTTCGGTTAAAGTTGAATGGAACCTTTCAACTTGTCCGTTACTGACTGAATTGTATGGCGGTGTCGTGAAGACTTTTGCCTTTAATTGGTCTTCCAATAGAAATTTGATCGATGCGGAGTTCAAGGCTCTTTCGTTGTCCATAACAACTAGTTTTGGCATGCCGAAAGCTATCATTATTTCGCGTAGAGGGTGTTTTATGTCCTCAGTTGCTTTTGAGTTTAAAATTTTTATCTGTGCGTATTTTGAAAATTTATCTACTGCAGTTAGAACAATATTTCTCTCTGTAGTATATAAATCTATATGGATAATTTGGCCTGGATAAGATGGAATAGGGGTTGGTTGTAATTCTCCCTTTTGTGGGTGCCTATCGTACTTGCTTTCTTTGCAAGTTTCGCAAGCTTTTGTTATTCTTTCGATTTTTTTCGTCAGGTTAGGGAAGAAAAAGTTGTTAAGTATTTGTATCTTATTCTCTATTGCGTTCCTATGAGCTCTGGTGTGTTCTTTTGTTATGATTTCTGTCTGTTCGCTTTCGTCCGTGATATCTTGAACTTGTTTTTGCGTGTACCTGGTTTTGTAATTCCCGAAATGGGAAGGGTAAATGTTCTGAATTTTTGCCATAATATTTTCTGTAGTCAATAGACCATTGACAATTTTTGGGTTTAATCGTTTTTTTAGGATATTTACTAGGTCGTCTTCTGAGTAATGTGGTTTTGTAACTATGTGTCTGTGGTAAGTAGGAAAAGGTAATTTGAATTCGTATGTCTCTGTTTCTGATGTCAGCAAAAAAATTTGGTTTTTAAAGACGTTAATGGGGACTTCCATCACAGGTACAAGGTTGTGTGACGAACTGTCATCACTCTGTACTGTGGATGATGATGTGGATGTGGTATTTATCTCGCTTTTTGGGGGATTTCTAGATAGAGCGTCTGCAACGACGTTAGAGGTTCCTGGCTTATATCTTAATTCATGGTTATATTCTTCGAGGTAACTTTTCCATCTTTTGAGTTTTCCATTATGATTTTTGCTGCTTAGTGCGAAAGTTAAGGGTTGATGGTCTGTAAAAATGATTACTTTTGAGGTACCGTAGAGGTACATGCGCAGGTTCTGAAGGGCCCACACAATGGCTAACATTTCTTTTTCGTTAGTTGCATAATTTTCTTCTGTTTTCGAGAGTGTACGCGATATGAAAGTAATGGGTCTACCCTCTTGTTCGAGAACTGCTCCGATGGCGAAATTTGATGCATCGGTTGTTAAGTGAAATTCCTTTTCAAAATTGGGGTATGCTAGTACCACATCGTTCGAGCTGAGCGTGCTCTTGATTTTACAGAATGCTTTAATTGCATTATTGTCGAGTGTCACCTCCGCTTTATGGGAAAGATTCTTTGAGAGTCTGCCATTTTCTCCTCTTAAAAGAGTTGTGAGAGGTTTCGCTAATTTAGCGTAATCGCGGATGAATCTTCTGTAATAACTTGACAAACCCAAGAAAGAACGTAAGTCCTTGAGGCTTTTGGGTGTTGGGAAGTTTTTTATTGCTCTCACTTTTTCTTCGTTGGTTTTGATACCATCTGCTGAAATAGTGAAGCCTAGGAAATCGACTTCGGTCTTGAAAAACTCGCATTTGTCGATTTGAATTTTCATGTTTGCTTTATCTAGGGTCGTGAAAACCATATTTAGATGTTTAGCGTGTTCGTCTTCAGATTTACTGAAAACGATGATGTCGTCTATATAGACGTAGCAGATTTTTCCAACATGATCCCTTAAGATGTCGTCTAATGCTCGTTGGAATATCGATGGCGAATTCTTTAAACCAAACGGAAGTCTGGTGAATTCGTATTTTCCGCCATTCACTGCGAATGCAGTTTTTTCGATGTCTTTTTTAATGAGTGGAATTTGATGAAATCCGCTTTTGAGATCTAATACGGAAAAATATTTATTCTCGCCCAATTGTGCGATGATTTCTCCAATCTCGGGGATCGGGTATCGATCCGAAATTGTTACAGAGTTAAGTTTCCTATAGTCGATGACTATTCGAAACTTTTTTTCGCCTGATGCGTCGCTCTTTTTTGGTACTACCCACACTGGGGCATTGTATGGTGACCGTGAAGGTCTTATTATGCCGTCTCGCAGCAACTGATCTATTTGTTTTTCGACTTCTCCTCTTAGAGAAGTAGGGTATTGGTAATGTTTGCTGTAAACGGGAGAATCTGACGTCGTTCTTATTTCTCCTAACACTCTGGTGGTATAGGTCAGTTTTTCGTCAGGTTCTGCAAACAAAGTTGAATGAGTCTTCGTGACGTGATCTATGAAATCTTTTTGTTCGTTCGTCAGGTGCTCTGTTCGTACTTTTATGTTATTTACTGCTTGCGTTTCTAATTGTCTTATTTTAATTCTGTAATTTCCATCAATTATTAAGGTGTCGTTCTTGACGTCAATAACAGCGTTCAGCTGTTTCAAAGTATCGTTACCTAGGATACCGTGGAAGGTTTTTAAAGTTGGGAGTAGGAAAAACTTGATTGGTCTATTTTTTTGATTGAATAAGCTGAGAAATGTGTGCTGGGATATTGTGGTTTGTCCACCGACGGAAGTTGCATTGAATATGTTTTTATTTTCTTTCGGACTCGTGACTAAATTTGGTTGGATGTAATTTTGATTGGAACCTGTGTCAATAAGAAAGTTTAATGGGGTACCGTTCCTCGTTATGCACTGAAAGTAGGGCAAAGAGGAACCATTTAATCTAAAAAATGGATATCTGAGGCATCAACCATTGTAGGTTGGTATTCGTAGTCGACTTCACTTCCTCCCTCGTCCGGTAGAGAGTAAGCTTCTTCTAAACCAGCGGCTTCGAAGTAAGCTTGTTCTTCATCATAAACGTCATGGGGGTTCGGTTGTTCAAACTGTTCCTCCTGTGCTTTGGTTGCGATATGAAATTGTCTTTGAATCTTAGGTGGTTGTACGCCAGATGCGCTGAGGGGGTGTTTGCCCGCGAAAACATTTGAACGAGGTTTGTTCATGTAGTTGATGTTCCTACTTCTGATGGAGTTATCTATCTCCATTGGTACAGGTTTTGGTTCTGGTTTTGGAAAGAATGGGCGCGGAGGCGCTTGGTAAGTCTGTTTAGTATTGAAATATTGTTGCGGCAATGTGTATTGTTGGGTCTGGGGAAACTGTTTGGGATTTTGCATCTGATACGTTATATTTGGTCGGGGGGTATGGTAAAGTTTAGGTTCGAAATTTCTCCATTGTCCGGCATTATTGGCTTGTGTTGGTCTACCTAGCTGTCGTACCGGGATATAACTTCTGGGTGGTAAAGGTGGTATTTGTTGTTTTATTTTTGGTATAAAGGCATTTCTGTGCTCTTGGTTTTCCACCAGGTTGCACAGGTGCAAGGCATGGCTAAGATCTCTTGGCTCTTTGATTGCTAAGAGTCTTGGTAAGTCTCCGTTCAATCCTCGCACGAACGTATCGAGAGCTTTGCCTCGATAGTTGTTCGTCAGAGCTCTAACTACTTCAGGTGCGTCTTCTTGCACGCTTATTTGGTTGAGGATCAGAGAGAGTTGGTGGTATACCATTTGATAAAATTCCTGCACAGACAGACGTCCTTGAGTTAAGGAGAACATTTGATATTCGAGAGTTTTTAAGTCTCTCCTATCAGCGTAATGTTCGGTGAGGCACTTGGAGATGGCCTTCCAGTTCATCGGAGTGTTGTATGATTCTAGTACTGCATCTGCTTCTCCTATTATTTTATTGCGAATTGCTAAAGTCGCAAGATAATATTTATAAGTTTCCTCTTGGCCGTTATAAATTGCCATTATTCTATCGACATTTTTTTTCCACGAGCCGAATGCTGTTCGGTCTCCTGAAAACTCTCTAATCAGCCGTGTTATTTCTGGAACTTTTTCTTGTTCCTCCCCTGCTCTGGGGTTAGTAAATGGGATGTCATATAGAAGATCGTTATCTTCGCTACCTATTGCTTGTCGGATTATTTCACCTCCTTGAAGCGTCTCTTTTATTAACGATACTATTGTATCTCTCAGAGCTGAGCTTACTTGGGTGTTTTTCTGGGTGCTGGTACCAGCTGCTCCTAGCCTCAAGTTGGCTAGGGATTCGGACAAATCGTTAGACTGCATTTTTGTTTTTAGATTCGGACCACTTTTATATATTTTTTCTTTTGAATGACTTGTTTCAATGTTGCAGAGCGATAGGAAAATATTTCTATAGAGGTTACTTAGTTATTCGAACTTTTTTCTTTTCCCGAGATTTTTTTTTTTTTTTTGTTTTTTGAATATTTGTTTCTTTCAGAATTATTATTATTCTTATTATTTTCTAATTTTTTGTTTTTTGAATATTTGTTTTTTCAGAATTATTATTATTCTTAATATTTTCTAATTTTTGTTTTTTGAATATTTGTTTTTTCAGAATTATTATTATTTTTGTTATTTTCTAGTTTTTGGTTTTTGAATATTTGTTCAGAAAAGATTTTTTCTTATTTCATAGATTTTTTTTCGAAAAAAAATTTTTTCCAAAAAAATTTCTTATTTTAAAATGTTTTTTTTCTAAAATATATTCTTATTATTTTACGCTTACAATATAATTAACATCCCGGCGAATCTCCCACGACGATCCTTTGGAATTTCTCCTTTTTGTCCCACGACGATTTTGAGTTGCGGTGGGTGACTCGGGTTCCTCTGGACACTTTGGTTCGTGGTACCCTGCGGACGGACACTACAGGGTTGTCGGCGGTAATTATTACGCGGCACCGGTACACAGTTCTATTCTGCACTTTGATCGTTTTTATCGATCGTGTTCACTACTGCGGCTGCTTGAGGCGCTTTTGATATGAACTTGCAGTTTATGTTCGTATCTGCGGCTACTTGAGGCGCTTTTGATATGAACTTAGCACTGGTCGTGTTCGCTTCTGCGGCTACTTGAGGCGCTTTTGAATTGAACGTGGCTACTTGAGGCACTTTAATTTTCGACACTGGCTTTTCTCGCGAGATGTCCTTAGTTTGCCGTTATTTAACGCGCGTATAACTAGGAGTGTGATTTTTTTTCTTTTTTAAAAAAATACACTTAAACTCGCGATTTGTTTAACTATGTACCGGTCCCTGCTCGGGCGCCAATTAATCGGATTTGTTACGATTTAGTATAAAAAAATTGATCTTTATTGTTTAGCTGCTTTCTTAAGACTGATTTTATACAATATTGCTTATTATAAAGAAACATTGGTTTTCTGCATTCTGCTGGCGTTGTGGCGTTGTAGCTGCGACGTTGTAGTTTTGTCGCTGCCGTCCCATTGGTGGACGTGTCGGATGTCCGTTTGAGTCCCACGGTAGCCCACTTGTGGAATGCGCTGACGGAGTCTAATTCGGCTGGCCCGCTTGAGTCTCACGCTAGCCCACTTGCGTAATGCGCTGGCGGAGTCCATAGGTGGTGTCGGGTGTCCGTTTGGGTCCCACGATGGACTTCTTGTAGAATATGCTGACGGCAGCGCGCGTGCATGTGATCGCTGGACGATGAACTTCTTGTAGAATATGCTGACGGCAGCACGCGTGCATTTTGTTGTGATCGCTGGTTGCGGCTGAGTTCGTCGTTGACGAAATATGCTGACGTTGTTTTTATTGTTGTTGAGTTGAGTTAGTGTATTTGCGATGAGTTTGGGTATATTGATGGTTTGATAATAAATGTGCTTAACTTATATATCAATTCTGCATCAAAAGTTGAAAATCCCATTCATAAAAATTTTTTCGAGGAAATGACGTTTTAAGTTTTTTTTGTGCCAATTCAAATTCAATCTGCCATATCTTCGCCAATAATTGTCTAAGGTCCGAAATTCCTTCAACATTATGAAGCCCTCTTTATATATATCAATTCTGCATCAAAAGTTGAAAATCCCATTCATAAAAATTTTTTCGAGGAAATGACGTTTTAAGTTTTTTTTGTGCCAATTCAAATTCAATCTGCCATATCTTCGCCAATAATTGTCTAAGGTCCGAAATTCCTTCAACATTATGAAGCCCTCTTTATATATATCAATTCTGCATCAAAAGTTGAAAATCCCATTCATAAAAATTTTTTCGAGGAAATGACGTTTTAAGTTTTTTTTGTGCCAATTCAAATTCAATCTGCCATATCTTCGCCAATAATTGTCTAAGGTCCGAAATTCCTTCAACATTATGAAGCCCTCTTTGTATACAGTGACTCACAGTTCAAATCGAGCATTGTCAATGAAAAAAAGTAATTGCCTGCCATAAGCTAACCATTCATTATTTTTCAGAAATTCCAAAGACAGATGGTAGGTACATGTATTAAGCACCAAAATTAATATATGACCCCAATTCACTGGGGTTTCCCCACCTGCTAGGTAGGATTATACAAATGTAGCATACTTTTAGGTATAGTTTTCATTTGGAGCAGGTACATTGTGGACACGTGGGTGCCATAAAACCCGGATTTTTAGCCTAAAGTTGAGTATTTTCGGTATAAGTAGGCCAATCCTTTGTAGTCAGTATAGTTTTATCCTGCATCTCGGGTGCAATAAGCCAAAAAGGACTATGGACAAACAGACTCCAAAAGTGGCTCAACAGGTGGAGGATGAAATGGGGAAAAAGTGCTGTGTGGAAACTGTGTGCATGTTTCTGCGCAATCTTGACTTTAATGCCCGAGTACCAGGAAAAAAGTCCTTTATAGGCGCGAAAAATAAAGGGACTTGGATGACGTTCGCCAAAAACCACTTGGACTAGGATTTGGAGTTCTGGAACACAGCCATATTTGCAGATGAGTCCGAATTCCACATTTTTGACTCAGACGGACGGAATTGTGTGTGGCGACAGTCCAGTACTGACCTGAATCCCAAACACGTAAAGGCAACAGTCAACCATGGTGAAGGAAGTGACATTTCATGGGTATGTATCTCGCCAGCCGGATTCCGGAATTTTGTGATTTTTGAAACAACAATGGACAAGAATGTGTACTTCAACATACTAAAGGAAAATTTAGTCCAAAGTGCCGAGAAGCTTGGAATCCGACGTACTTTCCGGTTCAACCAGGACAACGATCCCAAGCATAAGGCCAAGATAGTACAGTCCTGGCTCATCAGGAACTGCCCCCACATGATAATTCCACTGGCCCAGTCTCCAGATTTAAATGTCATTGAGAATTTGTGGGCTCTGCTGGCAATAACATCCGGAAGCACAGAATATCCAGCAAAGAAGACCTCAAAAATGCTCTGCGGGATGAGTGGAGCAGAATCAGCCCAGAAGCTACCAGGAAGGTGGTATCTTCCATGAATAATAGGTTAAGGGAAGTGGTTAAGGCTAAAGGATGTCATACTAAGTATTAACATCCTTATTTAAGTTTTTATAATGCAAATATATTATTTTATTTACACTGATCCAAATAAAATTTCCCCTCAAAATAGGGTAAGTACGCCTTGAAGTATGCTACATTTTTATAATTCTACCTAGCAGTTGGGGAAACCCCAGTGTATTGGGGCCATATATAAATTTTGGTGGTTAATATATATACCTACCATCTGTCTTTGGAATTTCTGAAAAATAATGAATGGTTAGCTTATGGCAGGCAATTACTTTTTTTCATTGACAATGCTCGATTTGAACTGTGAGTCACTGTATATATAATAAAACAAACGCCCAATAGGAAAGGGTAAGAATAAAAAAAAGAAAGGGTATACAAAGGTCGTATACACCTATATACATAAAATAATAAAATAAAAACGGAGAAATTAAAGTAAAACGCCCAAAGGAAAGGGTAAGAATAAAATAAAAGGAAGGGTATACAAAGGTCGTATACACCTACACATAACAAAAATATTAATAAATAAACCAATATATATATATATATATATCACATAAATAAAACAAAACATTTATAATTACAAATTACAAATTACAAAATATAAACAATAATTGGAGCCCTAAGGCGGTCCAAACTAGGTAAACAGCCCTGAACGCGGCGAATAGTTAGCACGCCACAGCTATCGCCGAGAGCAAACAACAGCTATGACAGTGGGAGAGGATGGCCATGACCTGCGCTTAAAGTTCATGCGCGAAGTGCAACGGCCATCGAAAGCGTTATGCTTACCGCTGACAAGAAGGAAAGAACAAAACGGCAACAACGCTTGCACTTCAAGGGAATAAGTGCAACGACCGCCGAAAGAACAAACCGCACACCCGCTAGAGAGCGTAAGCGCTAGAGAGCGTAAGCGCTATTACCGAAAATGTGCACTCTCTAAGCAACGAAAACGTCTGCTCGTCGCTTTGGCGTAAAATTGCAACAACACCGTGCACACGCCAAAGAGCGCACGCACAATGACCGCCGAAAGCATAGAAAACTGCTCTCTAAGCAACGAAAACGTCTGCTCGTCGCTTTGGCGTAAATTTGCAACAACACTGCTCACACGCCAAAGAGCGCAAGCGCCACGACTAGCGAAAAACGTTCGCTCACCGCGATTGACGAATCAAGCAACAACAATGGTTGCACTGGGAGAGCGCAGGCGCCACGACTAGCGAAAAACGTTCGCTCGCCGCGATTGACGAATCGCACAACAACAATGGCCTGCACTAGGAGAGCACAAGTGCAATGACCACCAAAAACACTGTGCTCGGTGCATAGCAACAGCGGATTTAAACACTAGTGTAGAGGCGTGCACAAAACCAAAATTCCGTTGGTTAATCACGCACACTAGTGTTGAGACAGGCACCGGTTAATAGAACAACCCGAGAGAGAGGGTAATAATGAGGTAAAAAGGAAACTTCAATCAAGCACACAAGTCAGTACGATCGCTGCATCCAGGCGACCTGGTGATTGGTATAGTGCGCGTGATACGCGTAAGGCGTACGTGTACGTGTGCGGGCGTGTGTGTACGTGTGGGTACACGAAATAAAAAAGGAATCAAATAAAATTGTGTTATAAGTTGGCGAGGATGACGCGCAATGGAAGCGACACCAACGACAATGCAATTAAATCAAATCAAAACGACAGCGACAGCAGCCGATGCAAAAGCAAGCAGCACAACTCGAGCAGTAACAGGAGCCACCTTAATTGGGATCTGTCCTCGAGTCTGATGCTGGACAAGTGGAAGACACTGGTTGGGTGAGTGTGCCTGGCCATTGCCAGCTATTTTGGCGATCGGGGCTATTTGGAGATACGCGATATACATCGAGCAATCTGAGGCCAAGTGCTGCCGGCATGCGACACTGGTGCGAACAGAGCCACGCATCATGACGGTCGCAAGGAGGGACGCGAAAACCCATACAATCCTGTCTCCGAGGTCGTCGAAGGGGAACATGGCGAGTCATCGGACGATGACGACGCCACCACGCCCCCCAGACCTCGAGATGACAAGGGCACCAGCCCTGCTAACGGCGGAGAGCCGATGCACGAGGGCGGAGAGGAGCATGGCCAGTCATCGGGCGATGACGACGACACCATGCTCCCCATTCCCCGGGTCGACGAAGTCAACACCATCTACACATCAACAAAATCCGTCGCCGTTGGGACAGTGGAAGTCTTCCACTGCCGAAGAAAGAGGGGAGTGTGAGGAGCCATATAGCGACCACATATAAATATGTGTTTATATATTTGTTTGTGCTATATGCGCCCCTCACAGCAGCTGCACATCAGACCAAAGTCCGGCTCTGATTGCAGTTGCGGCGAATTCGCTCTCTTTCGTCCTCTCCCTTTCGTGCGCAGGTTGTCAGCCATTTGAGCGTGTCTGCCACACATGTCCACCGAGGCATGTGCCGTTATAGTGTGAGGAGTATGGATGGTACAATATATCCATCCATACTCACACTATCGGCAGACATAGGTTGGCAACAGCGAAATGGCAGTGGAAAATTACCAGAAATCACGCCACCGAGCCGATCACGTGATTTCTGGTACAGTCCCAACAAAAGGCCGCGACCCGGCCTATAAAAAGAGCGCCGCAACGCACTGGAGGCAGTTCGACGAGATCCGATACGCAAAGCGGAAGCTCTGGTCAAATTATACGCGAGTGCGGCAATAGAGCAAAACTCTACGTGAGTGGAAAATACCAGCGAGTGCAGATCAACAGGACGACGCATCATCAAGGAACATCGAGTCCTTCGTCACCTACAAACCTAATATCAACAAGGACACCGAGGTCCTTAAATAGTCAAAGCGGTGATCCTTGCCACGTTTAAGTCGGGCCACTGGGTGAGGCCTGCACAGTTACGAGGTGAACGCGCACGAATTCCGCTACATCTAGACGGCATACGTACGAATCCTTTGGCTTAAAGGCGTGTCGTATGATAACCGATCGAGCAAGCGAAGTCTCCTAATCTTGTAAACTGGTGCACGGGTGCCCAAAGCCTGCTTTTCCGAACAGGATCACTTGCCGAAAACCAACGAAGGCCTCAGTGAAGTACAATTACTAATGTATTCAATTCAAACGAAATAAATCAATATAATTAATTTAATATATATAAAACAATTGTGTCATCAGTTATCACTTCGCGACCAAATTCATAAATTTGTTGCACGAACCCACAGCTCGACTGAGCTTTAGCCCGGCAAGCAAACGAGGTTCGTTACAGTGTGTACGTGTGGGTACACGAAATACAAAAGGAATCAAATAAAATTGTGTTATAAGTTGGCAAGCATGACACGCAATGCAAGCGACACCAACAACAATGCAATTATCGATCCTTTGACCTTTGTAGAAGAGCGGGTCAGCGAGGTGGCAGTTGTTGGGTATTTTCCATCCGGTGGTATTTATATCGAAGTGAGGCTGATAATCAATTATCTTTTGGGTTAAAACTGCAGAAAATGATCCTTGAAAGGAGCCAGTAGCTGATTGCGCAACAATGTCAGCTGCTTTGTTGAGCGAGAGAGAGGATTCGCATATGCCTGATACCAACATATTCGAGCGGCGTGGTTCCAAATGAAGCTGGTTGACGAGACGAGTGGTGACAAAGTTGAGCTGCGATGCTGAGTCCAGAAGAGCTCTGCAAGGTACTGTAACGAACCTATTCTTTCGGCTTAGCTAAACTCAGTCGAGCTGCGGGTTCGCGCAACAAATTTATATTTGATCGCGATGCGACAATTAACAACACAAGGAATTTTATATATATTAAATTGAATGATTGGTTTTATTTGAATTTTACTATTTAATTCACAATTGCCCTGGATATTATCACTGTCGATGGCACTTGGTTTTTATATCAGTTCGCGGCAGCCCCTGGTCAGCTTCGAAGAGTTCACCTGTTCGCGAGAGTTTTGCTTCAGGTAAATCCGCGCACCAACTAAGAAAGTTTGAGCCGTCTATCTGCCCGACAACGTCACCATACGGCGTTCCGGTTATGCACTCGGATTCGCTCGCATACGCGTTGCTTACACACAGACCCGGTCTAACTCGGGGTCGTTGGATTTTATGCGGATTCCGCCTGTCGCTACGACTCAAGCGTGGCAAGGATTTACACTTCTTACTAACTTCAGGACCTCAATGTCCTGTGTTGTCTTAGGCCTGGCAGCGTTGAATCCCTCGATGCTCCTTGCTGGTGTATTGTTCGTCGAGTCCCTCGCTGCTGTTTGGTTGTGTGTCGTTCGGTTTGAGGTACACTTTTACACTTGTAATGTTCACTGTCGTTTTACTTGTCCGCTGCAACAGCAGCCGATGCAAAAGCAAGCAGCACAACTCGAGCGGCAACAGGAGCTACCCTAATTGGAATCTATCCTCGAGTCTGATGCTGGACAAGTGGAAGACACCGGTTGGGTGAGTGTGCCTGGCCATTGCCAGCTATTTTGGCTATCGGCTATGGCTATTTGGAGATACGCGATATACATCGGCCAAGTGCCGCCGGCATGCGACACTGATGCGAACAGAGCCACGCATCATGACGCAACGAGGGACGCGAAAGCATATACAATCCTGTCTCCGAGGTCGACGAAGGGGAACATGGTGAGTCATCGGACGATGCCGACGACACCATGCCCCATGGTACAGTCCCGACATGGTACAGTCCCGACAAAAGGCCACGACCCGGCCTATAAAAGGAGCGCCGAAACGCACTGAAGACAGTTCAGAAAGAACCGACACGTAAGGCGGAACCTCTGGCAGTTCGACGAGATCCGACACGCAAAGCGGAAGCTCTGGTCAAATTATACGCGAGTGCGGCAATAGAGCAAACTCTACGCGAGTGAAAAATACAAGTGAGGGCAGATCAACAGGACGACGCATCATCAGGGAACATCGAGTCCTTCGACGCCGGCAAGCCCAAAATCAACAAGGACACCGAGGTCCTTAAATAGTTAAAGCAGTGATCCTTGCCACGTTTAAGTCGTGCCACTGGGTGAGGCCTGCACAGTTACAAGGTGAACGCGCACGAATTCAGCTGCGTCCAGACGGCATACGCACGAATCCTTTTGCTTAAAGGAGTGTCGTATGATAACCGATCGAGCAAGCGAAGTCACAAATCTTGTAACTGGTGCACGGGTGCCTAGAACCTGCTTTTCCGAACAGGATCACTTGCCGAAAACCAAGGCCGCAGTGAAGTGTCACCATTCAAACGTTCAGTACAATTACAAATGTATTCAATTAAAACAAAATAAACCAATATAATTAATTTAATATATATAAAACAATTGTGTTATCAGTTATCACTTCGCGACCAAATTCATAAATTTGTTGCACGAACCCACAACTCGACTGAGTTTTAGCCCGGCAGAGAAACAAGGTCCGTTACAATGTGAAACGAATTTTAGCCGCACGCACACATCTCAAGCACTCCACATGGATCCCAATCGTATCGTACCCGGTTCCGCCGGTAGCACTGGCAGCACAGCAGAGGAATTTCAACATCCGCACCTAGCCACCATTACGTCGGCAAGTCTCGCCAGCTTCAATGCGACTGCGGCGAGTGGCGGCCGTGAACACTTTACGATTTACGACAGTTTCGTGCCGACATCCCCGATCGGCAGCTACAATCCAATAATGCAGCCAAAGCCGGCGCATCACGCCTCAACGACGGTCAACTCGCCGCACCGACATCTTCAACAGTTGCAGCTGCCCACCACACTGGACAAGCAGCTGAGCAGTTTTCAAAATCAGGCTGCGGCCGTCTAGTCTAAGTGCCAGCGTTTTCTTCGCCTTTCCGCAGAGAAGCGGTTGAGAGCAGTGCTCATTAACCACTACTGTCCGAACTGCTTGGCCCATAAGCATTCCGAGGGTACCTGCCGCAGTGATGCGTCGTGTCGGGTGTGCGACGGACCACACCACACTCTGCTCCCTCTGCGCGATGCCGATCACGAGCCAAGGCGTCGGCGTCAAGTAGAGGACACCCCTTCGCCATCCCTTCGCTCCTCCTCACCCAGGGGATTCGCCTACGCCGATGGACAGCCGCTCACCGCCCACATCTCCAAAGGCTCCAGGGACTATCTCGCTAATCCTTGGAGCCGATGTGTATCCTCACATCATCCTGCCGGGCATGCTTCCGTGTCAAGGTGGCCTTCCTCTCGGTCAGAACACGGAGTTTGGCTGGATGCTGACCAGCAGATGCCGATCCTAAGGCAATATCCACTTTTTTTTCCATTTTCAATGCTGCGCATTGCAAGGGGGGAGAGTGTTTATGTGAGATATGTTAAGCCGGGCTTCATCAGCTGGCTTAACATAACCTACGATCCACATCCTCTCTCTTTGCAATGCAATCTGCTCTCAGCGCACTCAGCGCTGTTAGCAGCCTCCACACAGCGCACTCAGCGCTGTTATCGCTATAACACAAAATGTTAATATGTTAGTATTCAAAAAGCAGTCGTAAAAAGCCTTGTAATCGAAACATCTCATAATACAGCTAGCCAACGCAAGAAGTTGAGCTAATACTTTCAAAGTGAAAATAAATATATCTAGTGATAAAAACCCCCGCTGCCTTTTATTGAAGGAAGATAGAAGATTAGGAAAAAGACGCCCCCCCACATTTTCAGCTGTATTTAGTTTGACGAATTAAATGTTTAACATAGTTGATTTGTCGTATGAAGCGCGTATTTCGGTTGCCCATGCACAACCGACGAGTGCTAAATCGAGAGTGTGGCATAGGTAAACTTGCATGTGCAAGGCGAAGATAAAAGAAGGCAAAGACAAAGATAAGGGATGGGCGCTCAATAACGTTACAAACTACGTTACATTTTTAATCGATGTTTTACTGGTTAATTGTTAGCTGCTGCTGCCTCCAACATGCTCCTCCCGTTGGAAGTGCAAGGGTTTCAACCGACTTGGTCTCAAGGGGCAGAACAGCGATCCTGCCAACGGCTATTTTGACGGTGCCAGCTGCAGTTTTGAATATTACAACTCGCGAGGCGCTGTCCTAGTGCTCTCTCACCATTGCCCATGCACAACCGACGAGTGCTAAATCGAGAGTGTGGCATAGGTAAACTTGCATGTGCAAGGCGAAGATAAAAGAAGGCAAAGACAAAGATAAGGGATGGGCGCGCAATAACGTTACAAACTACGTTACATTTTTAATCGATGTTTTACTGGTTAATTGTTAGCTGCTGCTGCCTCCAACATGCTCCTCCCGTTGGAAGTGCAAGGGTTTCAACCGACTTGGTCTCAAGGGGCAGAACAGCGATCCTGCCAACGGCTATTTTGACGGTGCCAGCTGCAGTTTTGAATATTACAACTCGCGAGGCGCTGTCCTAGTGCTCTCTCACCATTGCTGCCGTGGCACGTTGTCGTCCTTCAGGACCACGATTGAGTTGATCTTCAGGTTAGGCGTCGATGAGCGCCATTTTGAGCGTTCTTGCAGTAATAATAATTAGCTGGTGGTCCATTTGCGCCAGAATGTCTGCTGCATTTGACATATGCGCTGCCAGCGACTTAGGCGATTGATGTCGATTATGTCGGGTTCTTCTATTGTGGCACATGGAGTTCCAATCAGAAAATTCCCAGGAGTTCAACATTGCAGAAATTTCGTATTCAAGGGTACGAAGCTCATGAAATGTGAGGACAGAATTTCCAATGACGCGATAAAAGTGGTGTTTGGCAGATTTTACCGCAGCCTCCCACAAACCACCAAAATGATGAGACCGAGGCGGAATGAAATTCCATTTGAATCCGATCGAAAGGCAAGAGTTCGAAAGCTCCTTAATATGAGGGTCGCTCGAAAAGAGTAGCCCCAACTCGTTCAGCTCATTCCGTGCTCCAACAAAATTTGTTGCATTGTCGGACCAGATTGAATTGGGTTTGACTCTGATGCTGATGAATCGCCTTAATGAAGCGATGAACGATGCGGTTGCTAAGTCCTCAACCAATTCCAAATGTACTGCCTTGGTGGCAAAACAAAAAACGAATATTGCTATGTAGCACTTTGTGGGCGGCCTGTTCCTGACTTCTGACTTGGTAAAGAATGGTCCACAAAAATCAATTCCAGTTGTGCAGAACGGGCGGCCTGGTTGCACTCGATCTGCTGGTAACGGTGCCATGATGTGCTCGAGAAGCTTGGTCTTTATTTGAAAACAACGAAAGCATTTGCCGATGACTGCTGACACGGTTTTTTGCCCACCAATGGGCCAAAATCGCTGTCGAAGTGCAGCCAGCAAACTTTGTGGTCCACTGTGTAGGAACTGGCGGTGAAAATGATCGATGATGGCTATGGTGACGGGGTGCTGAGCTAGCAGAATTATTGGGTGCTTTGCCTCGTAATCCAAAAACATATTCTGAAGACGTTCGCCAACGCGAATTAATCCGAAGCTGTCCATAATCGGATTTAACGATACAAGCTCACCTCTTCGAAGCGGCTCCTTGACCTGTTGACGAATTTCAGCAACTTCTTCAACGGTGTCGCCTCCAGTAATTAAATCGAACAACGGTTCCGATTCCGAATGCTTGATCGCTGCAGCTAGAGATGAGTGTTTGGGAAAAGCACAGCCTCCAGAAACTATCCAGCCTAATTTGGTCTTCGGAAGCGTGGGTAAATGATTTGCCAGACGAATTTGCCCAACGCAAAGCATGTCGACTAATATGCCAGCGGCAATTAGCATATCTATTCTTTGACGTTTGTAGAAGAGCGGGTCAGCGAGGTGGCAGTTGTTTGGTATTTTCCATCCAGTGGTATTTATGTCAAAGTGAGGCTGATAATCAGTTATCTTTTGAGTTACGACTGCAGATAATGATCCTTGATATGAGCCAGTAGCTGATTGAGCAACAATGACAGCTGCTTTGTTGAGGGAGAGAGATGATTCGCCTATGCCCAAAACCAACATATTCGACCGGCGTACTTCCAACTGAAGCTGGTTGATGAGACGAGTGGTGACGAAGTTGAGCTGCGATGCAGAATCAAGCAGAGCTCTACAAGGTACGAAGGTGCCAGATCGATTTCTCACAAGTATGATAGCCGTTGCGAGCAGCACGTAATCGTTCTCTTGGTGTTTCAGGGCTCTAGGTAGCGATGTGGATAAGGAAACAAGTGATTCGCCTTGAGGGCGCGTTGTGTCGGGCAGCTGAGATGCAGAAGAACTTGTGTCCATATGCAACTGAATATGGAACGTATGTGTGCCTGAAAATGCAACAATTTATTCTCAAAACGATTTATTAACAATTCCATGGCTTTGTTGTAATTGTCCTCCGTTTGTTTCGAAAGCGCGAATCGCTTCCAACGCAGGTCCTGCCAGGCATGATCGAAGGTGTTGAAACTTCTCCACTTTGGTTAATTCCTCATTTTGGCCGACGACAGTGTTGTCCATAGCGAAGAAATCGGGCCAGTCGATGTACGCACCGCCGAAACGTGGAAGCTCAAATTGTGGTAATCTGGAGAGACGCGCTGCGCTTCTTAAGCTACCATTTAGCTCGTTCGTATCACTCGTATCACCGTGGCCAGCTCCATAAGATTAAGCTTCTCAAGTTTGGATTGTGCAGCATCAAAGGTGAGACGCATTTCGCTGCTTAAATCCAGTCTAGCCTGCAACTCAGCTTCATTGAAACGCACCAGCTACTCACTGGTTAATAACGAATTTAATGCATTGAGTTGCTTAGCTACCGATTCTGCTTTTACCTTGTAAAAGTCCAAGTCAGAGTGAGGAGCCGCATTTCAATTCGATTCTTTTTTCAGCCATTTCAATTATTAGTCACGACTGACTCACGACTGTCGAATATGTATGTTGTTTGCGAAATAACGGACGAACGAAATGCAAACGAAGTTAACGGGAAGTGCAGGTTGACCGCTGATTGACCGCTGCGTTAACGAAAGTTTTTGCACAGCCCAACTAATAACTTGTTGGGCGATTTACAGTTAAGTAGTCAACTGTACCATTTACAAGCATATGCGAATGCAGGAATGTGAGCGGGCAAACGGAGACGAAAAAAAAAGAGTACACGCGCGTAATGAACACGAGAGCGAAAATGTGTGTGTGTGTGCGAGCGTGTTTGTTGGTCCTTGCATCGAATTATGCAGAAGACGCCTAGAATGATTATTAACACAATAGTTTATAAGCTTTCACTTGCACTTTAAATGACACAACACATGAAAGAAATTAAAACTAAAATCACGTCGGGGGTCACCAAATGTTTAGAGGAGGGCGCCTTTTTCACGCTCACCTATGTTCGAATTGAGTTATTTTGTTTTGTGGGGTGATTTATTTTAATTAATGTAAAACACGATAACCTTATATTATTTTCTTTCATGGGTTGTGTGTTTATTCACTGTTTATTCTATTGCATATATTTGCTGTTGTTTATGTGAGATATGTTAAGCCGGGCTTCATCAGCTGGCTTAACATAACCTACGATCCACATCCTCTCTCTTGGCAATGCAATCTGCTCTCAGCGCACTCCGCGCTGTTAGCAGCCTCCACACAGCGCACTCAGCGCTGTTAGCTATAACAGAAAGCTAATATGTTAGCATCAACCAGTCGTAAAAACCTTGTAATCGAAACATCTCGTAATACAGCTAGCCAACGCAAGAAGTTGAGCTAATACTTTCAAAGTGAAAATAAATATATCTAGTGATAAAAACCCCCGCTGCCTTTTATTGAAGGAAGATAGAAGATTAGGAAAAAGACGCCCCCCACATTTTCGTGGTCCTTCGAGCCGGATATAAAGAAGTAACTTGTCTCCGCTCGCCCCAGCTCGCATCGGTGGATTTTTCCAATCAACATCCAGATAAGTATACCCAACGTACTTATATCCAAAATACAGTCCGCTGAACTGCCAACTCCTGGCCTCCATATTTCCAAATATGCGAAAAGTGTAAAGTTAAAATTGTCTCCTAAGCAGCCATTTTTTGCGACTATCCAAAGTCCAATTCATTTACGCAGACTTATATGTACCCCAAACATAAAGCCACACACACTTTTTCATGAAACGAGTACAATTATTTTTTCATTTCCAAATTAATTTCCAAAGCAAACTCGGCACAATTTTGCCGCCGCAAGTTTAAATTTGAATTTAAAAAAATTACGACACAAATTGTTTCATATGTACATATGTACATGCAAACAATTTTTATTAAAGCAAATCCTCATATGCTAATCCACACTGAACAGTAAAATTGGGTTATGTACCAAATCCAAAACAAAAGCTTGTAACCTAAGAAAAAACGCAAGCGTTAGCAAATTTTCGTCAACAAATGCAATTTACTGTGTCAGCATATACTTGCAGTGTATTACATACATATACTGCATACAAAAGTATAATCCGAACCTCAATGTAAAAGAACTTATATTTTTATTAATAATCATAAATAATATAATCATAAATCCACATATATGTAATTCTTTGTCGGCACACCACATACAAACATACATATTGTGAGGAGCCATATAGCGACCGCATATAAATATATGTTTATATATTTGTTTGTGCTATATGCGCCCCTCACAGCAGCTGCACATCAGACCGAAGTCCGGCTCTGTTTGCAGTTGCGGCGAATTCGCTCTCTTTCGTCCTCTCTCTTTCGTGCGCAGGTTGTCAGCCATTTGAGCGTGTCTGCCACACATGTCCACCGAGACATGTGCCGTTACAGTGTGAGGAGTATGGATGGTACAATATATCCATCCATACTCACACTATCGGCAGACATAGGTTGGCAACAGCGAAATGGCAGTGGAAAATTACCAGAAATCACGCCACCGAGGCGATCACGTGATTTCTGGTACAGTCCCAACAAAAGGCCACGACCCGGCCTATAAAAAGAGCGCCGAAAACGCACTGGAGGCGAGTTTCGACGAGATCCGATACGCAAAGCGGAAGCTCTGGGCAAATTCTACGCGAGTGCGGCAACAGAGCAAACTCTACGCGAGTGAAAAATACAAGTGAGGGCAGATCAACAGGACGACGCATCATCAAGGAATATCGAGTCCTTCGACGCCTGCAAACCCAATACCAACAAGGACACTGAGGTCCTTAAATAGTTAAAGCAGTGATCCTTGCCACGTTTAAGTCGTGCCACTGGGTGAGGCCTGCACAGTTACAAGGTGAACGCGCACGAATTCAGCTGCGTCCAGACGGCATACGTACGAATCCTTTGGCTTAAAGGAGTGTCGTATGATAACCGATCGAGCAAGCGAAGTCACATAATCTTGTAACTGGTGCACGGGTGCCTAGAACCTGCTTTTCCGAACAGGATCACTTGCCGAAAACCAACGAAGGCCTCAGTGAAGTGTCACCATTCAAACATCAGAGCAGAATTGCTAGTGTATTCCATTTATAC
>JAWNME010000473.1:0-23293 GCA_035044385.1 Drosophila neutralis | reverse complement strand
ACATCGCCCATAGCGGAGCATCGAATTATCATGAGTGACGATCGCCCGATAAAGCAGCGATACTTCCCGAAGAATCCAAATATGCAGGCCGAAATCAACGAACAAGTTGACGAACTGCTGGCCGAGGGATGCATCGAACCATCGAAAAGCCCACACAGCGCTCCAATCGTGATGGTGAAAAAGAAGACGGGAAAGTGGCGCCTGTGTGTAGACTTCAGGCAATTGAATGCCAAGTCGATAAAGGATGCATACCCGCTGCCAAGAGTCCACCATATCCTGGACCAGTTGAGAGAGGCGAGATACATCTCGAGCTTGGACCTCAAGAACGGCTACTGGCAGATCCCCATGGAAAGAGGGAGCCGAGAGAAGACGGCATTCACAGTTCCTGGAAAAGGGCTGTTCCACTGGAAAGTGATGCCATTCGGACTCCATTCGGCACCGGCTACGTTCCAGAGAGCCCTGGATCGCGTGATCGGTCCCGAGATGATGCCACATGCATTCGCATATTCAGATGACATCATCGTGATCGGGAAGACACGCGAGGAACACATGGACAACGTGAGGGAAGTGTTCCGACGACTGAGGGCAGCAACCCTTAAGATAAACGTGGACAAGTGCGACTTCTTCAAGAAGGAGCTGAAATACCTCGGTCATCAGGTCACGGAAGACGGAATCCGCACAGATCCAGAGAAGGTAGCTGCTATCGCCGAACTGAAACCGCCTGGAAACGTGAAAAGGCAATACTTGGGAGTGGCATCGTGGTACAGGCGTTTTGTGCCAGATTTCGCCACAACGGTGCACCCATTGAACGCGCTGCTCAAAAAAGGGACCAAATGGGAATGGACCGAAAAACGGCAGGAAGCCTTCGAGACGGTGAAGTCAAAGCTAACACAATCCCCTGTGTTAGCATGCCCAGATTTCTCAAGGAAATTTTGCGGAAAACAATAGCCCGAGTAGCAGCACGCTACTATTGGCCAGGCTTGTACAGAGATGTTCGAGCATATGTTCAACAGTGCGAAATATGCCAACAGTACAAGCCGAGTCAATTGGCCGCGGCAGGACAAATGCTGACGCAGATACCCGAGGCGCCCTGGAGCACTGTGTGTGCAGACTTTGTTGGACCATTACCAAGGTCTACACATGGAAACACGATGCTGTTGGTCTTCATAGACCGCTTCTCTAAGTGGACCAAAATGGTACCACTTAGAAGCGCTACAACAGCAACGCTGCAAAAGGCCTTCAGAGAGAGGATTCTGGCACGGTTCGATGTACCAAAGGTGTTAATAACCGACAACGGCACACAATTCACCAGCAGGGCATTCAAAAAGTTCCTGGAGGAGATGGGTGTTAAACACCAATTTACTGCGCCTTATACGCCGCAAGAAAACCCCACGGAACGAGCCAATCGCACGGTGAAAACGATGATCGCGCAGTTCGCGAGGAACAACCAGAGGAGGTGGGATGAGGCGCTACCCGAGCTGACACTGGCAGTCAACACCAGCGTATCGACCACTACAGGGTACAGCGCCGCCTTCATCACACAAGGACGGGAGCCGAGGCTACCGAAGGCGTTGTTCGACGAAGTGGCGATCGGTACGGGCCAAGTAGCGCAAACGCCGACCGAAAATGAAATTAGGAGTAAAGAGATTTTCGAGATCGTTCGGCGGAGCTTGGAAAAGGCGTTTCAGGACCAAGCAAGGCACTACAACCTTCGTCGCAGGCAATGGAATCCCAAAATTGGAGACAGGGTGTGGGTGAAGGTTCACCACCTGTCAAATGCGGCGGAGGGATTCGCAGCCAAACTGGCACCAAGATACGGCGGCCCGTATCAATTCGTGGATTTCACGTCACCGGTGATATGTAAGCTGAAGAGCTCGGCGGACAAGCGAATAAGGACGGCCCATGTGAGCGACTTGAAGCCGCACAGCAACGAGGCAGGTGAGTCCCTAAATCCCCAAAATTAAAAGGGGGGGAAAGATAAGTGTGTCTCCAAATTAAAAAGTGGATTCACACTTATACACCTAGTATAACAACAAAATAAATATATATATATATAATAAAACAAACGCCCAATAGGAAAGGGTAAGAATAAAAAAAAAAGAAAGGGTATACAAAGGTCGTATACACCTATATATATATAATATAATAAAATAAAAACGGAGAAATTAAAGTAAAACGCCCAAAGGAAAGGGTAAGAATAAAATAAAAGGAAGGGTATACAAAGGTCGTATACACCTACACATAACAAAAATATTAATAAACCAATATATATATATATATATACAAATAAATAAAACAAAACATTTAGAATTACAAATTACAAATTACAAAATATAAACAATAATTGGAGCCCTAAGGCGGTCCAAACTAGGTAAACAGCCCTGAACGCGGCGAATAGTTAGCACGCCACAGCTGTGGCGAAGAGTAAACAACAGCTATGACAGTGGGAGAGGATGGCCATGACCTGCGCTTAAGGTTCATGCGCAAAGTGCAACGGCCGTCGAAAGCGTTATGCTTACCGCTGACAAGAAGGAAAGAACAAAACGGCAACAACGCTTGCGCTTCGAGAG
The DNA here is from genome assembly GCA_035044385.1 of Drosophila neutralis. Taxonomy (NCBI): domain Eukaryota; kingdom Metazoa; phylum Arthropoda; class Insecta; order Diptera; family Drosophilidae; genus Drosophila; species Drosophila neutralis. The sequence continues at coordinate 20,723 of JAWNME010000473.1, read as the reverse complement.
AAGAAGTGCAACGACCGCCGAAAGCATATTAACTGCTCTCCAAGCAATGAAAACGTCTGCTCGTCGCTTTGGCGTAAATTTGCAACAACACCGTGCACACGCCAAAGAGCGCACGCACAATGACCGCCGAAAGCATATTAACTGCTCTCCAAGCAACGAAAACGTCTGCTCGTCGCTTTGGCGTAAATTTCCAACAACACTGCTCACACGCCAAAGAGCGCAAGCTCAGCGATCACCGAAAACGTTTTGTTGACGAATCGGACAACAACAATAGTTGCACAGGGAGAGCGCAAGCGCCTCGACTAGCGAAAAACGTTCGCTCACCGCGATTGACGAATCAAGCAACAACAATGGTTGCACTGGGAGAGCGCAAGCGCCACGACTAGCGAAAAACGTTCGCTCACCGCGATTGACGAATCAAGCAACAACAATGGTTGCACTGGGAGAGCGCAAGCGCCGCGACTAGCGAAAACGTTCGCTCACCACGATTGACGAATCAAGTAACAACAATGTTTGCACTAGAAAGAACACCAGTGCAATGACCGCCAAAAATATTGTGCTCGGTGCGTAACAAAAGCAGATTTACGCACTAAATGTGGGGACGTACGCAAAAGACAAAATAACAACCAACAACAATAGCACTAGTGCAGATGCATGTGTGGCAAAACCATGCACCGTTGGTTAGTCACCAGCACTAGTGCAGGTACACGGATACCAGGGCACCGTTGGTTAGTCACCCACACTAGCACAAGGAGCATCACAGACAGCAATGAGTGCAAATGCAACCCGAGAGAGTTATAGATTAGGGACACGAGTGCCCAAACAATATAATCAAGCTGCAGGCACGCGCACAGATCATTAGCGAAATCTGCAGAAAACCATCAACATGGCAAACGGAAGAAAGTTTAACGCAGCCTCCACTGGCCAACGCCGGTCGGCGTCAAGTGCCAATACTGGACCCAGCGGAGCTGGAATCCAGTCCAGGAGATCAGCCGGCCCAGCAGCGCGTATGCCTGGTGGACGGCGATCACAGCGGCCACGCGGGCGCGTGGTCCGCATAGTACGAGTACTACGGGTGAGACGTTTGGTGCGTGTGGTGCGTGTGCCCGCACCACGACTATCACCCCAAAACCGACGCGACGATGACGAGCTGGAGTTGTGGGCCCAGCCAGGGCATGGGAATTTCGGGATGGACGTCGACGAAGAGGAGCGAGATGCCCCGAACCCAGCGATGGAGGAAGAGGAACCACCGCAAAGGCGCCGATACCCCAGTGAGATGGACGACATCGACCCCGTGTGGGTGCGCAGGCTCTTCCCCGAGCTGCCGCCGACCCCCGAACGGGATGAGTCCACGGTGCGGTTCCCCGGGCCGCGGCCACGCGCGGACTCCAGCGACGCCATTGAGGAACCACCCGCCGAGGTCAACAACTTGGCCAACGGCAACGGCGTCGGAGGAGCCAGATGGGCGCGCGAACAGGGGAGAGGCGACAGCCCCTATCGTCCGTACTCGGAAACCGAGGAGGAGGAGCGTGAGGAGTCATCGGGCGATGACGATGGCACCATGCTCTCCCGGTCTCATGCCGAGGAGACCATCGTCCTCTCCTCGGACACCGAGGACGATGAGCGAAACTCCAGCACCAACTCGGACACCGACAGCGACTCCAGTTCCAGCTCGACATCCCCACCACGGAACCCGGATGAAGAGGATACAATGCCATACGTGCCGCGGGCACGGGCAGAGGAAGTTATCACCATATCCTCCGACGAGGAGGAGGCGATCCCCGACGCGGAGCCAATGGCCGGTCCACCACCAGGCCCTAAACCCCAGCCACCCACAGTGTCTCGCGTGTATAAGCGAACTTATGCCGCCGGACACTGGCACCACACTTACACCGTGGTGCACAGCTGGCTGGAGGATGTGCGACCGCCATCCGAGTGGCAACTGGAGGAGGAAGCAGCGACCATCCAGCCCGTGCGGCAACCGGTACCAAGGCCAGTTACCCGCGGCCAGAAACGCCACCACCCCCGCCGCCGGTGCACCTCCGGCCAGCCTTCCACCGCCAAGCGTCATGGCCAGCGACGACACCCCGGCCCCCAAGACCGACGCTGCAGCGGCAACGGTCCATGCCGGAGTCCAGCGTGGGATGGCGCGAACTACCATCCACAGAGTGGCCTACTCCGGTCATCGACGCTGTAGCCGAGCATTCAGGCTACAATCGTCGGTCGTCCCGACTAGTGTGGAGCGCCGGACGGCGCTACCGCATTAAAACCACCATGCGGTCCGGTACTCGGGTGTTCGCCGAACAAAACACCAAATAATCAAAAAAAAAAGTACATAAGAAAAAACATCTGTAAATAAAAGAAAAAAATGACACATGATCTAGAAATGATCAATGGGAAAAAAAAGGGAAGGGGACCATTAATTCTAAAATCCATCTTCCCCAGCGCCGAAAACACCAGCCTTGCTAACGGCGGAGAGCCGATGCACGAGGACGGAAAGGAACATGGCGAATCCCATCCCTCGGGTTGGCGAAGCCAACAACACCATCTACACATCAACACAACCGTCGCCATTGGGACAGTGGAAGTCTTCCACTGCCGAAGAAAGAGGGGAGTGTGAGGAGCCATATAGCGACCGCATATAAATATATATGTTTATATATTTATTTGTGCTATATGCGCCCCTCACAGCAGCTGCACATCAGACCGAAGCCCGGCTCTGTTTGCAGTTGCGGCGAATTCGCTCTCTTTCGTCCTCTCTCTTTCGTCCTCTCTCTTTCGTGCGCAGGTTGTCAGCCATTTGAGCGTGTCTGCCACACATGTCCACCGAGACATGTGCCGTTATAGTGTGAGGAGTATGGATGGTACAATATATCCATCCATACTCACACTATCGGCAGACATAGGTTGGCAACAGCGAAATGGCAGTGGAAAATTACCAGAAATCACGCCACCGAGGCGATCACGTGATTTCTGGTACAGTCCCGACAAAAGGCCACGACTCGGCCTATAAAAGGAGCGCCGAAACGCACTGAAGACAGTTCAGAAAGAACCGACAAGTAAGGCGGAACCTCTGTCAGTTCGAGTGAAATCCGAGACGCGAAGCGGAACCTCTGTCGAACGACAGAGCCAGTTTAAAACGCTATACCAATTTAAAATCAAAAATAAAACCAACCAAAATCTACGCGAGAGCGCTAAAGAGAATCAACATTTTGGCTTTCTAATACAGGACACTGAGGTCCTTGAAGGTTGAAGTAGTGGATCCTTGCTACGTTCAAGTTGTGCTACGAGGCGAGGCCCACACAGTAATAAGCCAAGCGTGCGATAACCTGCCTGAAGTTCGTCAGTATACGCGCGAAATCCGTTTGGTCAAACGGAGCCGTATGATAAGCTGTCGAACCAGTGCGAAGCCGCGGACTGGCGCAACTGGTGTACGAGGTGCCTTGAACCAACTTGTCCGAACAGGACCACGCACTGAAACAAACCAAGGCCTCAACAAGTGGTCGAAGGAGCAAACACAGACATTGTGCAAATATTAAGTGTAACCAATTGACGCTAAAATAAAACCATACAAATTAATTTAATATATAAAACAATTGTGTTATTAATTATCACTTCGCGACCAAATTTCATAAATTTTGTTGCACGAACCCACAGCTGAGCGTTAGCCCGGCAGAGTAATAAGGTTCGTTACAATCTGTGCAGGTAAATTCCTGTAGGGTGCTTCGATCTGCAGGGCCAATGTAGTCAGAAGAAATGTCGCCACCAGGCACCAGCAGTGCGCTCGGCAGAAAACTAGCCGAAATGAATCGAGTCGCGCATACATCCGCTGGTGCTCCTTCACAGGTGGAGCACCGATATATGAGATGCAGTCGGATGCCACGACGTCATCCTTGCTTACCTATGCCGGGGGAATACCAGCACCGCGCGATATGTCGCAGCGAATGATGCGCAGCATGACATTGAATGCGATTCATATGGACTCCATGATGCATCTGGGTATCGGCAGCTCACATATGACGCAGTTCAAGCTACTAATTTTCGAGCTCGCAATTTCCCGCTGTTGGACTGTTGGATAACGCTGCGCAAGCTGCGTCTCAACGAGCCCTTCCCGCTGCTCGCCCAGTACATAGTTTGCTCTCCAACATGTCTTGGTCTAGCTATTTGAGCATTAAAAAATAACAATAAAAATAATCAGCCCGCAAGATGCTCATCATATTCAATTGGTGATATTAAGAGTTCGGCAATAAAAATCAAATGAAAGGCTAACACTAAACACCAAATACAAATTTTTGAAGCTCAAAATCAAAACATTAGTATTAATGTTTTTGGTTTTGATGAGCAGCCGGGCGCTGTCAACGGCCCATTATATGCGACAGCGGTGGAAAAGGAAATCCACATTAGTCTGATGTTGCTGGAGGGTAAAGACCGTGCACATTTTGTATGGATTAAAAATTTGTCAAGGTAATATTTTGTAATAAATATTCTTTATTAAAAACAATTTTTTTTTCATATTCATATACATATATTTTTTCATATACTTTCAGGCTTGTAAGACGTCAAATTACGTCCCACCATGGGCAACTCTATTTCTGTAGGACATGCCATAACTACTCCCACAATGAGAGGATGTATATAGAGCATCGTCAACAGTGTGGAAAGGTGGTTTCTACGCTCCCATCACAGGAAAAGGCAGGCCTTAGTTTTAAGAATTATAATCGTAGTTTAGATGTTCCTTTTGTAGTGTATGTCGACTTTGAATGCATACTCACCCCCCTCAATGACCAAGTTAGTGAGAATGTTGTAGCAACTTCTCAACACATTCCTATAGCCTATTCGTATTATATAAAGTGTGCATTTAACCCAGCTCTAGACAAGTTTGTTTTAGAGACTGGGGAAGATGCAGGTGTAAAGCCCAAAGTGTTTGGTCAGTTTTCAAATGTCAAAGTCTAAAAGAATACATGGAGTTGTATCTTAAGACTGATGTTCTACTACTTGCCGATGTTTTTCAAAATTTTCGAGCTATTTGCAAGAAAATTTATTCATTAGATTCCGCCCATTATTATACAACACCTGGTCTTTCATGGGATGCAATGCTAAAGACAACAAAAATATAACTGGAATTGCTTACAGATATTAATATGTATAGGTTTATCCAAATGGGCATTCGTGGTGGCTTAGTTCAGTGCTGTAAGCGGTACTCAAAAGCCAACCGTCTATATATGGATAATTATAATAGTAATCAGAAATCAGAATTTGTAATGTACTTAGATGCAAATAATTTATATGGTTGGGCTATGTCCCAACATTTCCCATATTCTGGTTTTAGATGGATTAATGATGATGAAATAAATACATTCGATATTTCATCAATCACTGAAAATTCAGAGTCTGGATACATTCTCGAGGTAGATCTTTTGTATCCAGACTCTCTCCATGATTATCATAATAATCTACAATTTTGTCCATCTAACCAAGAGCCTACTCCAAAAGTACAAAAGCTTGTTGCGGACTTAAGGTCAAAAACAAAGTATCCCATCCATTACAGAAATCTTCAGCAATGTTTAAGAAATGGTCTTGAATTAACAAAAATTCATAAGATTTTGGAATTTAAACAGTCTCCCTGGCTTAAAAAGTATATAGACTTAAATACATTTCACAGAACTTCGGCAAAAAATAATTTTGAAAAAGACTTTTTCAAATTATTAAATAATGCAGTCTATGGAAAGACAATGGAAAACGTTGAAAAACGTAAAGACATCAAATTGGTGACATCGTGGGAAAACACAAACCGCAATAGGTTGGGTGCTCATGCCCTTATTGCAAAGGCCAGTTTCCATAGTTCTGCACAATTTTCCGAAGATATGTATGCGATTCAAATGAATCGCCTACATAATGTGTATGATAAGCCAATGTATTTAGGTTTTGTTGTTTTGGAATTATCAAAATGGCAAATGTATGATTTCCTTGAGGGGGGTGGGTGCATTAAAAAATCCAAAGGTGTAAAAAAGTCGGCAATAGGTAAGTTATTCATAAATAACTAAAAGGAATGTCTTTTTCAAAATAAGACATATGTTAGAACATATGCCTGGGGGCATTAGAGTATTAGTTCCTAGTACTAAATAAAATAAAAAGCGTTTATGTTGGTTATGTTAAGCCAGACTTTATCAGCTGGTGTCATTTTGGCTTAACATAACCTACGATCCACATCCTGTCTCTTTGCAATGCAACCTCCACACAGCGCACTCAGCGCTGTTATCAATAACATAAATGTTACAATATTAACATTAAATCAATCTTTGTAATACAACCAACGCAAGAAGTAGTGAATATTTTCGTAGTGAATAAAATATCAAAAGTGATCTAAAACAACCCAAGCTGCCTTTTACTGAAGAAAGCCAGAAGAATAGGAAGAAGACCCCCCCCCACATTTTCAAATAGTAATATTCAATATTTAAGTAAATAACTAAATAATCAAATAATATGTAAGTAGAATTAAGAACAAAAAATAAGTAAATAGTAATATTTAATATTTAAATAAACAAATATATTGAAAACAAAAGAAAAAGAATGTGATTTCCGGCTTCCGCACGGTCTCGGAGGATGCAGCACTGGTCCTGGTACGAATGGTGTCAGTTGACCTGCTAGCGAACGAGATGAAAGAGATCCGCACTAGAAGGATAGTTGCGCCGGACGCTATGGAGACCATCCGAAGCTCAGCAAGAGCAGCGACGATGGACACCTGGCAGAATAGATGGAGCGCGGCGAGGAAAGGAAGGTGGACACACCGACTAATTCCCAACCCAGAAGAATGGATCGGGAGAAATGCATGTGAGTTGGATTACCATCGAACACAGTTTATTTCAGGGCACGTCGGATATGGGAGCTACCTGCACACGTTCACGCACGAGGACAACACGCAGTGCCCGACATGCCCGGACGCCATCGAGGATCGAGAACATGTGCTCTACTCTTGATCGAGATACAGGGGAATGACTAGCTCAGTCTCCGTCACACAGGAGAGATGTCCGCCAGCTCATCATAAGCATACAGAAGGATCTGGGATTATGCGAAACTGAACGGCGAGTGCCTAGTTAGGCAACCTACCCCGTGAAGTAACACTTTGCAGTGATACCGCCGGATGTGGGCGTGTGTGTGTGGGGTGAGTTTAGTACGCATGCATTGACATTGTCTTTGAATCGTGCATGCAGGTGGCCCGGGCCCCTGTATCATTTTGCTCACGTGCGAAGTCGTCGTGAAACAGTTTGGTCCTTTGCTTGGTCAGGCGCTGCACCTCTACGATATAGTGCACAGCTTGCAGATGATAGTGCAAGTTGAATAAAACTATTTGAATATATGTATAAATATCGGTGTTGTTAATTATCGCAAACGCAATCAAATAAAATTTGTTGCACGAATTACCAGTCCTACTGAGTTTTAGCCTAGCTAAAATAAACCCGAGCAAAAGGTTCGTTACAGCACGAAGGCAATAACACGTAATCTTTAAATTTAACCACCATGTAAGTGGAATGGAAGAGCAATGCAGTGGCTCTGCCTGCACTACGCTTGCTGCATCAAGCATGCCAATAGATTTGTGCTTAAACCGTTTGAGAATCGTAAGATAAATTTACATCAAAGCAAATGCCCTGAAGTAGGCAACACAAATGCGTCGTTACACATACCGGATCTGGAGTCTCATTGCAATATCTGAAATCCCACATAAGGTATTTTTATACTTTGATACCGAAGGCCAATGCCGATATTTTGGGAGGTGTACATCGATAAATCTTCATATCTCCCACAATTTTGCAGATAGATTGACCAAACTTGGAAGGTAACTCCGAATGATATTCTGGTCAACATCAACTAGAATACCAAATATTTCAAACAAACGTCTTAAAAATGTATATCGTAAAAGTACAGAATAGTGAAAACCCTGTCAGTGTTTTCATTGTTTAAACCTTTCGAACGTGTGTGATAATATATGTAGCACCACAAATTAAGCCTAGCATCCTGGCTATAAAAGGGATGTAATTAATATTAGACGGAGGCACCATATTAGCCCAACGCATGCATGGAGGTGGCTAACACTGAAGTTGTGGGCTATATGGTGCCCACCGCGCTCTTATAGAAATCTGCAAATTTCATACATATCAATAAAATCTACAAATAATGAAGACAAGCAAATAATTATAAAATGAAATACAAAATAATTAAATAAATATTTGTTTATTTTATTTTCAAGCCGCAGTGTGTACGGCCTTCAAAAACATAATACATAAATTAACAATTTATCCTTTAGCGTTATTACAATTATAAATAGCTTATGTTAATTATTATCAAAACAGGTGCGCCTACAAAAAATGCTAGTCTCATTTACTCAAGATAAAAAAGATCTAACCAATACAAGTAAATCTAAAAACACTAACTCAAATTAACTCTAAATGCACAACTATGCCGGACAAGGCAAACTTAAAAATAATTCACCAGCTATAATAGCAATGATAGCTTAAATTCATTAACAATAGAAACAACTATAATAAACAAAGAAACAAACAAGAATTTCGTAGCCACTAATGGCAGAATGCCGGAAGACAAAATTCAATACATACAATATAGATAACTTTGACTGACTTAATCATAGATATTGATGAGAGGGGGTCGGTTATCCAATTTTTCCGGGTTTCAGCGATGGGTGTAGACGGTTGTTCCAGCGGTGGCAGCGCTGGATTCCAGCGTCAGCAAACTGTCTGCAACATGCGCTCATCCCATATATTTCCAACCTGCACATTAAAAAGAATAATTATTTAAATGCTAAATTAAAAAGTTTCAAAGCAAGCCAAAAAATACCCCGATACAAAATAAACAGACGTCCAGGCGTCGGTTGAATTGCGGCGGCCTTGCGCCAATATCAATTGTATTAACGATGCGGCCAACTAGCACTCGTAGTGCACCAGCCAAATAGCAGTAGGCATGAAATAAAAAGATAGTTCAAATACATTAAAATCGCAATTAAAAAGAAAAAACAAATGCAATTAAAAATAAAAAAATATTCCAAAAAACCATACTTACCCCACCCCTCCCTCCCAACTCCACACATCCCATCGTCCACAATTGGCGCACTAATGCGGCGGCGTCACTCGCTGGCTCCGTCGTCGACGGCCACTCCTACCATTGCCATCTGGTGCGCATTGGCCTTGAGGCGTCTCGTTCCTGATGTCGGCGATGGGTGCGGTGTTCTGTAGCCTCAGCAGGGCGACAAAATTGCGGCGAACACGGCAGCAGCGACGGCGGCGACGTCATCAGCGGCAGTAGCGGCAACAACTACAAAATAAATCAGCTTTAATTGGCATACACAAACGTCAGCAGCAGACAAAGCAAATCGCAAAACACTTTTGCTCACCTGCATCCAGCAGCGGCAACGACAGCGGCACCAGCAGCGGAGGCAGCCAGCGGGCCATCTTACACTGATGGGCAGCGCACTAACCCCGGTGGCAGCGGCAGTAGTAGAGGCAGCAAATTATTATTGGAATTATAACTCCAAATTCCAAATTCAACGGCAGCGGCAGCGACGCCGGAAGACAGCAGCAAAACATCGCTTACTTGATGGGCAGCGATGACGCATCAGCAGCAACAACAATCTAAAAATACAAACACAATTAGATTCACAACTCCAAACTTCAATGGCAGCGACAGTAGCACCAACAACAACAAACCACATCCAGCTCAGCGGCAGATGCATCAGCAGCGACAACAGCGCGGCATCCAGCAGCGACAACATGCGAGGCATCCAGCAGCGGCAGCAACATCGCAGCGGCGTCAACAACGTAGGAGCAGCAGGGCATCACCACCACAATATCAGCAGCGGCGGTGGCTTCACCAGCAGAAAACAAGCACACAAGCTGAAAAATGAGCAAAAACCCTTAATAAGTCCAGCCCACAAATACATATATACACCTGTCGTATATAAGTAAACTCCAGAAGATTTGCAAATTGCTGTCGAAATTAATTATTGTACTCAAATTTAAACAATAATTAATCTCACTCTGCAGCAGTTTGCAAATCTTTTTATTCCACTAAGCATCCACATGTATTTATTTGGCCACTTTGGCCAATGCAAATTCGTTTCACACACAAACACAAGCAAAAACAAAACAAAGAATTACGACGCTATAGAGATCTGCTCGTGGATCCTCAGGCAATGCAATTATCACTTTTAATTTGCCAATCCGCACTTTTGTGCAAGTAAACTAATCGCATTGCCTTCAAATTAAAATCGAGGTCCACTTGCGATTACTTATTGTGATCGAGCAAATAAAATTTGCAAATGCACAATTTGTAAATTCTTAAACACGCGCGAGTACAATTGTAAACTCGACTCACGGCAAAACTCAATAGCATCGATAGCTGATTGATATCGATACTATTGTTGAGCCATTAAAATACGATTAATCGCCAAAACACCTGATTAGTCGAATCAATACAGCGTCAAACGAGATGGTAGCCATCTTTGTTTTGCGCTCTATATGAGTGTCAATATTTAGCCAAGTTCTCGACCACTTTCCCCACCCAAGTCAAGAACAACAACAAGCAAGAAAGACGCACAGCGGCAGAAATGCCAGCTTTTATGGTGCGTGTATCTACTTTTTGTTGTTCTTCATAGAAAATAAATTGTAAAATATAAATTATTAAATAATTAGCCACTAAGTTATACATAAGTCCATGGTGGTCGAGAAACTAAAAATGTGATGCCAACACTGTCTGACTAAAAGTTGTGAATGTATTTTAAATAAAAAACCATAATGATAAGGGCATAAAACTTTGTAAGACCTACGGACGGTAGACGGTGTCCCTTCCTCCCCCTCCTCAAGAGATACTCAAAATTTTAAACTGTCCGCCAATTGCTTGGCTCGGTTTCGGTCGTGCTTGCCGACCGCTGTCTCTCGCCTCTCATGCTCTCGAAGAAGATAGCGACGCTCTGGCTCTCTGATGGTGGTCGATCACGTATCGCCCATCATCATTGGCTAATTAGCGCGCTTTCTCTGTCTCTCCCTCGGTCTCTGTGCTCTCGCCTCGCTCGGCGAAACTCAAAGTCTCACTTAAACTCACTCGAAAGTAACCACTCACTTCACACAAACAAACGCCTAAACTGGCAACCAAAAGTGAGAGTGAGAGTGAGCCTAGCCGGGGTACACGGATTACGAGGTGAAGCGGAATCTTCTGGAGCCAGAGACGGGATACTGGTGTCGGCGGCAGTGATCAGAGACCAAGTCCAGGTCAAGGCGTTTGACTGGCACTCATCTCCCAGAGGAAAGAGGACGCACCGTGTCCGTGGGTGTTGCGAAGCACACTCGGCCCAGCCTCTAATCAGTAAGTCAGTGATTCCAGACTGCGACCTGCACGACGCCACAGCAGCCACCATCACCACAAAAATTCAAAAATCCATATATATGTATAATCATATACTACCAATCAATACTCTTGCGCACCAGGCGCGCAGAAATTAGCCCGCCAAAAAACAGACGCTGACGCTGATTTTTGGCGCCAGCAAATACAAAAGAAGATGCCGCTAAAGGGATGGCAAAATGCGCCATCACACACATGCCACTACACAGAAGCAAAAGCAAAAGCAACAGCACAAGCCAAAGAGAGGGGCCAACAACAAAGACAAGTAAAGCATGCAAGCAGTGCAACAACTACTGCTATGCCAGAGCAAGCAGTGGCCGACAGCATAGCAAATGCAACAGCCAATACAAAACCAAATACAAAAGCAAATGCAACAGCAAATACAACAACCGTCAAGGACAGAGCCGCCCCAACTATTTCGATCATTTAACCTATATGGTTAATGATAATGAACTAAATACCAACATCAACAACGCCGACTCCACCATCAATCCCATCACCATTGTCGGAGGCAGCAGCAGCCAGCAACCAATTAATTATAGTATCGATCAAATAAGTAACGTAACTTTGTAACGTCATTGCTTGCCCATAATAATAAATCTAAGCGCCTTCTGCATAATTCGATGCAAAGACCAACAAACACGCTCATACACATACACACATTCGCACATTTTCGCTCTCGTTTTCATTACGCGCGTGTACTCTTTATTTTCGTCTCCGTTTGCCCGCTCACATTCTTGCATTCGCATATGCTTGTAAATGGTACAGTTGACCACTTAACTGTAAATCGCCCAACAAGCTATTAGTTGCGCTGTGCAAGAACTTTCGTTAACGCAGCGGTCAATCAGCGGTCAACCGGTACTTGCCGTTAATTTCGTTTGCATTTCGTTCGTCCGTTATTTCGCGAACAACATACATTCAAACCTACAGTGGCTCGCAGTTCAAGTCGACCGGTTTCAAGTGCTAATCGCGTGAGTCAATTGAAATGGCTGAAAACGAATCAAATTCAAATGCGGCTCCTCACTCTGATTTGAACTTTTACAAGGCAAAAGCAGAATCAGTAGCTCAGCAACTCAATGCATTAAATGCATTTTTAACCACTGAGCAGCTGATACTTTTCGATGAAGCTGAGTTGCAGGCTAGACTGGATTTAATCAGCAAAATGAGCTCCAACTTTGATGCCGCGCAATCCAAACTTGAGAAGCTTAATCTTATGGAGCTGGCCACGGACGCAAGGTGGCAATTTGACCAAGTCAGCTGCGAGGTGACATCCAAGCTTACTCGGAAACTCGCCAGTCTGCGCAAGGCTTCGATTCTCCATTCTACAGCAGTCCGGAGTAATACGAACGAGCTAAATGGTAGCTCAAGAAGCGTAGCGCGTCTCTCCAGATTACACAATTTGAGCTTCCACGTTTCGGCGGTGCGTACATCGACTGGCCCGATTTCTTCGCTATGTACAACACTGTCGTCGGCCAAAATGAGGAACTAACGAAAGTGGAGAAGTTTCAACATCTTCGATCATGCCTAGCAGGACCTGCGTTGGAAGCGATTCGCGCTTTCGAACCAACGGAGGACAATTACGACAAAGCCATGGAATTGCTAATAAATCGTTTTGACAATAAATTGTTGCATTTTCAGGCACACATACGTTCCATATTCAGGCTCTCAGATGTGGACAAGGGGTCGGCGAGCAGTCTGCGTCAATTGAGTGACAGTATCAATTCACATCTGCGCGCGTTGCACGCAGTGGCATCTGCTGACGCCATTGCAGATGGTTTGCTGATTCACCTGACCACATCCAAATCGGATCAAGCCACGCAGGAGAAGTGGGAGGAAACATTGCCTCTGAAAGGGCTGCCAAAATGGACCGACATGTCTACATTCTTGGAAAGGAGATGCCGCATGATGGAAAATTTAGAATTTGCCACGGCAACGCACACACCTGGCAAGCATGTGGGAAATTCGTATGTACAAAACCGCAATACACTAATTGTTAACACCGCTCAATCTTGTGTCTTTTGCGAATCTTCTGATCATAATCTGTTAAAATGTACACGATTTATAAATTTAACTCCCACTATTCGCTATAGAGAAGCTAAAAGGCTGCACCTCTGTGTTTATGTGAGATATGTTAGGCCGGGCATTATCAGCTGGCTTAACATAACCTACGATCCACATCCTCTCTTTTTGGAATGCAACCTGCTCTCAGCGCACTCCGCGCTGTTAGCAGCCTCCACACAGCGCACTCAGCGCTGTTATCTATAACATAGGTGCTAATATGTTAGCTCTAGCAGTAGTAATAAAGCAATGAAAACGTCTGCTCGTCGCTTTGGCGTAAATTTGCAACAACACCGTGCACTGGGAGAGCGCACGCGCCACGACTAGCGAAAAACGTTCGCTCACCGCGATTGACGAATTAAGCAACAACAATGGTTGCACTGGGAGAGCGCAAGCGCCACGACTAGCGAAAAACGTTCGCTCACCGCGATTGACGAATCAAGCAACAACAATGGTTGCACTGGGAGAGCGCAAGCGCCGCGACTAGCGAAAACGTTCGCTCACCACGATTGACGAATCAAGCAGCAACAATGGTTGCACTAGAAAGAGCACAAGTGCAATGACCGCCAAAAATATTGTGCTCGGTGCGTAACAAAAGCAGATTTACGCACTAAATGTGGGGACGTGCGCAAAAGACAAAATAACAACCAACAACAATAGCACTAGTGCAGATGCATGTGTGGCAAAACCATGCACCGTTGGTTAGTCACCTACACTAGTGCAGGTACACGGATACCGGGGCACCGCTGGTTAGTCACCCACACTAGGGTAAGAAAAATAACCGATGGAAAGAGAGTTATGGATTATTGACACGAGTGCCCAAACTATATAACTAAACTGCAGGCATGCGCTCAACTCATTAGCGAATTTTACAAGAATCAGCAAACATGTCAAACATAAGAAAATTCAACGCAGCCTTCACTGGCCAACGCCGGTCGGCGTCAATTGCCAGCGCTGGACCCAGCGGAGCTGGAGCCCCACGCGGAAGAGCAGCCGGCCCAGCAACACGTATGGCTGATGGACGACGATCTCGGCGGCCACGCGGACGCGTGGTTCGCGTCGTACGAGTGCTGCTGGTGCGGCGTCTAGTGCGTGTGCACACACCACGACGGCCGCCGTCATACTTATATGACGATGCAGAACTGGAGCGGTGGGCACAGCCAGGTCGCGCCGACCTCGAAATGGACGTCGACGAAGAGGACCGAGATGCCCCGAGACCAGCGATGGAGGAGGACGCACCACCACAGCGGCGTCGATATCCAAGTGAAATGGACGATATCGATGCAGAGTGGGTAAGACGACTCTTTCCGGAATTACCGCCAACCCCTGAGCGAGAGGAATCCACGGTGCGGTTTCCGGGGCCGCAACCACGCGCGGATCCGATCGACGAGGTCGAACAACCGCCATCGGAGGTCGACGAGGAGATCGACGACGAGGCCAACGGTGACGGCCTCGACGAAGGCGGATGGAACCACGACCAGGAGAGGTGCGACAACCCCTATCAACCACTCTCCGAAGTCGACGAAGGGGAGGAGCGTGACGAGTCACCGAGCGGTGACGACGACATCATGCCCTCCTGGTCTCCGGCCGAACAGACCATCGTCCTCTCGTCGGAGACCGAGGACTCCGACACCAACTCGGACACCGACAGCGACACCAGTTCCAGCTCGGCATCCCCACCACGGAATCCGGATGACGAGGACACAATGCCATACGTGCCGCGGGCACGAACAGAGGAAATTATCACCATATCCTCCGACGAGAAGGAGGCGATCCCCGACGCGGAGCCACGGGCCGGTCCACCACCAGGCCCTAAACCCCAGCCACCCACAGTGTCTCGTGTGTATAAACGAACTTATGCCGACGGACACTGGCACCACACTTACACCGTGGTGCACAGCTGGCTGGAGGATGTGCGACCGCCATCCGAGTGGCAACTGGAGGAGGAAGCAGCGACCATCCAACCCGTGCGGCAACCAGTGCCAAGGCCAGTTACTCGGCGACCAGTAACACCACCACCCCCGCCGCCGGTATGCCCGCGGCCAGAAACGCCACCACCCCCGCCGCCAGTATACCCGCGGCCAGAAACGCCACCACCCCCGCCGCCGGTGCACCTCCGGCCAGCCTTCCACCGCCAAGCGTCATGGCCAGCGACGACACCCCGGCCCCCAAGACCGTCGCTTGATGGATGATCTCATCCCTCCGGACTTGCGCTACTGTGTGTTTGGTTACATCGATGACTTGTGTATCGTGTCGGAAACCTTCTCTGAACATCTTGCAGTATTGGTAAGATTAGCAGAACAGTTTAGAAAGGCTAATCTCACTTTAAACCTGGCTAAGAGTCAGTTTTGTGTAACGAAAATCAACTATCTTGGATTTGTAATCGGATGTGATGGTGTATCTACAGACCCATCAAAAATTTCCTGCATTCTTAACTGGCCAACTCCCAAAAACATAAAACAGGTCCGGGGATTCTTAGGTGTATGCGGTTGGTACAGAAAGTTTATTCCCAATTTTGCTGAAGAAACATTCGCCATTACGGAAGCGCTGTCGACAAAAAAATCATTTAAATGGTCAGTCGAAGTTCAGTCTGCAATGAAACGGTTAAAAAAATTACTGACGTCCACTCCAGTTTTACAAAATCCAAATTTTGACCAAAAATTTTATTTGCATTGCGATGCAAGCGACTACGGCATTGGTGCTGTACTTGTGCAACTGGGAGAAAACAACGAAGAACTACCGATTGCCTTTATGTCGAAGAAATTGTCGAGAGCCCAACGGAATTACAGTGTTACGGAACGCGAATGTCTGGCTGTAATTTTGGCAATCGAAAAATTTCGTTGCTACCATGAGCTTCAAGAATTTGAAGTGGTCACCGATCACTCCAGTTTAACGTGGCTCCGAAGGCAACAAAACGTATCTGGTCGGCTAGCTCGGTGGGTTTTTAAGTTACAATCCTATAAGTTCACAATTTCTCATCGCAAGGGCAAGGATCACATTGTGCCTGATGCGCTTTCCCGACTATGTGAGGAAGAAATTAATAGCATAGAGTTGGAAGGTCCTCAAATAGATCTCGAGTCCCCTGAATTTTTAGATCCCAGTTATATGGATTTGAAGAAGAGGATTGACTCGGATCCAGATAAATTTCCAGATGTACGGGTTATCAAAAAGTTCGTCTATATTCGTACCCAACATGTCACCGGAGATTCTGCACAAGAATCGCTGGCTTGGAAGTTGTGGATACCCGAGGGTCTGCGCTTGTGTACAATTCGTCAAGCCCACGATACTGTATTGTCGGCGCACGGAGGAATGCAGAAGACAATTGAACGTTTGCGTAGAAATTTCTTTTGGCCTGGATTGTCCAGAGATGTACGAAACTTTATCCGAGAATGTGACAAGTGTAAGGAGACTAAAGCTCCCAATGCGATTCTTCGTCCGCCAATGGGAGAGCAAAGCGTGTCATGTCGGCCTTTTCAAAAGCTGTACATAGATATACTTGGACCCTACCCTAGGAGCAAGAAGGGGCATATTTTTCTGCTAATAGTTCTTGATCATTTTAGTAGATACCATTGGTTATGTCCACTGAAGAAATTCACTACTTCAACAATCACCGATTTCTTACATAAACACATTTTTCATTGTTTTGGAGTCCCCGAGACAGTGATCAGTGACAATGGGTCACAATTTAAAGCGAAAGAATTCGAAGTGTTTATGACCAAACATGGCATTCGTCACCTGTTTACTGCTCTGTACTCGCCTCAGAGTAATGCAGCTGAGCGAGTAAATCGTTCCTTATTGGCCGCAATTAGGTCATATATCCGAATCGATCAAAGAGAATGGGACGCATATCTTACTCAGATCTCGTGTGCACTTCGTTCGTCGTTGCACCAATCTTTAGGATGCTCTCCATATAAGGCGTTGTTTGGTATAGACATGATTACTCATGGAGAGGATTATAAAGTACTAAAGAGTTTGTCCTTATTAGAAGAGCCAGTCAATTTAAACAGGGAAGATACCTTAGCATTGTTGAGGGAAGAAATCAAGGCAAACGGAAAAAAAGCGTATGAACGGAACCAAAATCAGTATAACTTGAGATCGAAACCAGTTTCCTTCCGAGAGGGTCAAGAAGTGTTTCGAAGAAACTTCAACTTGAGTAATTTTCGTCACAACTTTAACAAAAAACTCGCTTCGCAATTCACTAAATGCCGAATTAAGAAGAAGATTGGAACTGCCTTTTATTTGCTAGAAACCCTACAAGGACGGGAAATCGGCACATACCATGCTAAAGATATCAGAATCTAATTCCAGCTAATCTGACTCTTGGTAGTCGCCAGAATTATCTGGTGGTGTAATGGCCCCATGGTCCATTGTATGCCAAATTTCAAATGGCCGTTAAATATTCGCACACGCGCTGCAAGGTCAGCTGCGATCATCAAAAATGCAGCCATGCGCAATTGTTAGCAGCTGTTATCAGCGGTGCGGGCGAGAAGATTCTGCTTCTTAGCTCTAGTTTCCGCCTTTTCTGTGTGAGGTGCCAAAGGAAACAGACGCGTCAAATTCGAGCGAGCCTAAGTGAAAATTTTAAATCAACTTGTGGCCCAAGAAAACCTAAAAACCAAATCCACATTCGGTGAAGCCATCCACGGCGGAAAGTGGATTGGAGTGATACTAGTGAACAACACCAGTGAAACCTGTACCGGCAAGGTAGTTATTTTGTGGAAAATGTAGTTTTCACATAACTAATTCTTGCCAGCACATGGTTTTGTTCCTCTTTTTTTTTCTTTCGCTAAGATTGAAGACCCCAACCAGAGGATTGGAAAACACCCAGGCTGTGGAAGCCGATGCTACCAGCAAGTAGTCGGTCTGTTCCCCTGGCAGTGCCAAAATTGTGTGTTTGTTCATTAAACCACACAAACGTGTCGTGTCCTCCAAAAAGCATCGAAATACGCAATTCCCAAAAAGGAAAAACAAAAAATTATACCTATCCAATAGTTATAAAAAATATAAATAAAGCTATGAACAAATAAGACAGTGTGGTGGAAAAAAAAAAACAAAAAATAATAAGGCAAAAGAAAAAACAAAAACTAACATATAACAGATATAGAGCTCTGCCGCGGTAAGCGCAGAATTGCGACGACATGCAAGTCGAGCACCGTGGTTAAAGCATAAGCGAAAATTTCCTTTCATTTTTTTTTTGTCAAGCCAATTCAGTGACTGTGTGTGAGTGTAAAAACGCGTGGACAAGGTTCACAAAGTGATAGACAGCTATATCTGATATTACACTACAGTGCATCATGCAAGTCTCTTGCAAATAGCCTTCGATTAAAATAACGGTGCCACTGATCCCAGTATTTAATAATCTCAAAAAACAAAAAGAAAGAAAAAAAAAAAAAGCTCAACCATCAAAACAACAAAACGCAGTCTACGAGGAGGCCTTCATCGTGGATTAATTGGGGTGAGTTTTTGTGTTGCTGGTTCCACGGTAAAGGCCAGCGCAGGCTTTTGCTCGTGGACGAACAACAAAAAAGGAAATAACGGAGAGTGAGAGAGTAAAAGTGAGAGCGCCGCGTCAGCGTTGATCATTTCAGCTCGAAAGCTCTCGCACTCTCTCTTGTTAACACTGAGATTGTGTGGTCCGTTGAACAGTTAATTTTTTTGTTCTCTCTGTACTCAGAGCTTTTGTTTTTTTGGTTTGTGTTGACAAACATTTAACGTAATACCTGTTCCTAATGGTAAACAGAAATTTGTAATGAAATTTAAATTATCCATCCTGTATTAATAATTTTTACATATATATGCCTATAACTTTATACACATGAATAAACTTTTGTCCACAGCAGTGAATTGAATTGGTTTGAGAAGAAGAAGATGTACTAGCAAAAATAAAAGCGCGAAATGATAAAGTTAAATAAATAATTAGAAAGAATAACTACTTGTCGAATTCCCATTAGTTTCCGCCCACCACACTGGAAAAAAAAACAGATAAATAAAAATGAAATAAAACAAAAAAATTAATAGTAATAGTCCCCGAAGAAGAATAATGTTAAGCCACTGATTTTTTTTTACTACACTATCTCTCATGTCCACGCACACTGCGACCGCAACAGCAGCGCACAAGAAACGCCGTCCCAACGATCACAACCCAAAATGTAATACAACACCTATCCCATTCTACAAGTGGGCTAACATGAAACCCAAACGGGCAACCGACACCACCATTAGACTCCGTCGGCGCATTCTTCAAATGAGCTAGCCTAAAACTCAAGTGGGCTAACATGAAACCCAAACGGGCAACCGACACCACCATTAGACTCCGTCGGCGCATTCTTCAAATGAGCTAGCATAAAACTCAAGTGGACCATCGCCAGACCCAAGCGGGCCATCCGACACCTCCACCAATAGGATAGCAGCGACACATGTGCAACATCGCAGAGGAGGCAAATGCGAGGTTTCATTTTAAATAAACTACTAGTATAATGAGGAGAGTGATTTTGTACGTGAAGCGGAGAGGACGTCTGTTCTTTTAAATAAAAATCTTTATATTATCCTTAAAAAAAAACCCGTTGTCAGTTTCTTCATTTGGCGCCGCCGGTACAGCACTCCCCAAAAACGTAATTGGCGCAGCCGGTAGGATAGCAAAATTGTGAAACGTCGTGATCCTTTACAGGAAACGTACTAGTGTTTCGCGAAATTGTTATCCGCATAAGGACCCCGTGAACCTTTAAAATCTCGGTAGGAAAACAAACATTGTGAAACGTCGTTTATTCCATTCAGGAAAACGTACTGGTGTTTCGCGAAATTGTTATCCGCATAAGGACCCCGTGATCCTTGAAAAATTTTTTCTAAAAATCAAACAAACGACAAAGTACGCGGTAGGCAGACGACGAAAATTTTTTTTTGGATTGAATAAACTTTTACAAAAAAAAAATAAATAAAATAAAATAAAATTATTCCAAAAATTAAACAAAACAACAGTAATGTGAAAGTGTAACAAATAAATGACAAATAAGCAAAACGAAAGTGAAAGAAACATATTAAAACAGACAAACGACAACAAAAAAAGAAAAAAAAATTATTTCAACAAGTGAACAAACAAAATAAAATAAAATCAAATCTAAATTTGTTCAATTAATCAACAAGTGCAAAAAACCAAAATTTTTAACAAAATTTTGCTGGTAACTTTACAAATAAAAAAAAAAAAACACAACGAAAATAAATAAAAACAACAAAACGATGTCGGACGCATTAAACCAGGCACT